>VSMD01128256.1:0-44810 GCA_008750895.1 Mirza zaza | reverse complement strand
GCAGTGCATGTAGCTAACTGTGACATCCAAAGACAACTCTTGGCAATTAACGGAATCCAGGCTCCCCAGATGCAACTTCTACAAAGTTCGTGGCAAGGTGACCTCGAACAACTTCAACACTTACTGGTTAGTTAAACTGATGTTTGCTTCTGCCTTTGGGTGGGTGGTGAGAAGGGCACAGAACTATATATGACTCCTTTTAATGAAAAACAAGGTCTTATCAAATGCAATCCAGGAAAGTTTGAGTCAGGAAATATGAGAAAGAAACGGGATCAAACAGGACGCGGGGATAGAAAACAAGATAATAAAAGAACAGAGCAGTCGCCTATTTCCACCTTTTTGTAGCTGAGTGCTCGAAGTCACGCAGCACCCCTGGGAAATGATTTGCTCCCAGGAAGGGCCCAGAGGACTACCGTCAAGTTGCTCAGAGGAGTTCCCTTGACATCATTGCCTTTTGTACAATTGCGTTTAGATCCCTTTGGACCGATTGCAGTTATTGTCTTTATCCTGAAAAGGGAATCAGGGAGCTCATGCCTTGCATAATATTGAGTTGTGACTAAACGAGTTAAGAGGATACATTTTTAAAATGCTCTCTTCTTGGGATATTGGTCCTCTTGTTTAGATTTTCTACCTACAGCTATTTTTTCCCAAAGCAACTTGCATAATCATGCACATAACCATGCAATTACTGGTAACTGGCAATTGCCTACTCTTGGCATTTACCTTCAGAGATACTGTCAGGCCACATGACCTTCTAACTGAAAGAAAATCAATGGCTGCTAGGAAACGGTTTCTTTTAATCCCTATGGTAAAGACACAAACAGATAAAGAAAAAGTGAAAGATATTCTAGTCACGGGCAGTTCAAGGATAGATATCACAAAACCAAAGGATACTTTAAATTCTTTTGTTGTAGTAAGTGATAGTCTAAAGTTGCCACACATCATGAACTGAGGCTTAAAATATTTTTGAAAGACAATACATTTTATTTTAATAGCGTTTTTCCAGTAGTTGTAATTGTAATCCAATGCCTGTTTTCGTAACCACATATTTCATCCCCGAAGATTAGCGACCAAGTTTTAAGAAATTTAAAACTTGAAATTTAAAAGAATTAAAATTTTTAAAGAAAATTAAATTTTAAAAGAAATTTAAAAGCCTACAACTGGCTCCAGAGCTTGATCGACAGATACAGCATTAATCTACTATTGCAAGACTATTCTCAGCTCAGAACTTTGGTGTTGGTTCTAACTAATAATAAACACTGATATCAGAGGTAGTTTCTTCTTAGAGACTGAAAAAAAATTAACTAATTAATTCCCACAGCACCCTGCTGAAGTAATGTCATTATCTCGGTTTTGTCCCTAGACAAGCTGAGTGGAGACACTGACTGTACTGATGTGGCATAAAGTGACATAGAGATGGAAATTAATGAGTTACTTTGGCCTATAAAATGCACACTTTGGATGTTTTGGGCTTCTGGTAGCTTTTCAGTTCTGAATTGTCCAAATTAAATTGTAGTTTCATTAAAACATCAAATGACATCCGTATATCTACCTCCATTTCATAAGGCAGTTAACTAAGCTGCCTTATTATTGTAAATCATTTATTCATTCAGCAGATGTTTACTATGCAACTATCATGTGTCAGACACTCAGCTAAGTGCTTTCCATATTCCATCTCTAATCACCAAAGCAACCCTGCAAGGAAGGTTGTATTCTTCCTACTTGACGGCTGAGGCTCTGAAGATCAGCACGTAGGGTTGCTAAATTTTGCAAATAAAAATACAGGACTCTCAGCCTGAGCAAGAGCGAGACCCTGTCTCTACTAAAAATAGAAAGAAATTAACCAGACAACTAAAAATATATAGAAAAAATTAGCTGGGCACGGTGGCATGTGCCTGTAGTCCCAGCTACTTGGGAGGCTGAGGCAAGAGGATCACTTGAGCCCAGGAGTCTGAGGTTGCTGTGAGATAGGGTGATGCCACGACACTCTAGCCAGGGCAACAGAGTGAAACTCTGTCTCAAAAAAAAAAAAATACAGGACACCCAGTTAAATTTGAATTTCAGATAAGCAACAACTAATTTTTTTAGTATGTGTCCCAAATGAAAATTATTCATGATTTAACTAGATATCCCTTATATTATCGGTGTGATTATATCACCTTTAACAGGGTGTCTCTGATACCACCTACCAGGAAGGTTAGGTAAGCCAGATCTGTCTGTCTGTCAGGTTTCTGTTTTTTCACCTCATCAGCCCCCTCTCAGGATAGCTATTGAGATAGAACATATTGAAGTTAAAAGGAGAAATTGGCCAAGCCGTGAAATCGCAAAGGTTAGTATAAATAGCTATACCATAAAAACATGACAGAAATTAAGCTTCATGTTTTTAAAGGCATCTGAAGAGTTTCTGGATATAAATTTCCCAAACCAACATGGCTTGACCCCTCTGATGCTGGCTGTGAGAGACGTGGACCTATTTGAGAGTCTGGACATGTTAACAGTTTACAGACCTGTGGAAGTTCTGTCTGAGCTCCTGAGACATCGCGCGTGAGTACAAGTGGGCCGTCAGCACCAGCTGAAGGGTGTCTATTCCAGTGTTCTTGACAGAAAGCACATGTAATCCTTGACACAGATTGTTTTCTACTTATATAGTGGACATTAAATGAACATGCATCATCATAAAAGTGACTTTACAGTTGCAAAGTGATATACAGGTTTAAAATTTTTTATCTATTATCCTTATGATATCCAGCTCTTTGTTTTATTTGTTTAAATAATTACTGTTTTGGTAGTTACTGGGAATGTCAAATAATTCTTGAGTATGTAGCTCCCTACCCCCAAGATGTTACTAATTATTTTGGAAAACATTGTCAATGTATCAGAAGCAATTTATAATAGTGATTTCAAGTTATGTTAAAATTACTATACACCAAATGCTGTTTTAGGAGGGGCGAGGTAAGCAATTAACTTTTAAAAAAAAATAAAAGGGTTAATAAGCAGTCTCTCATGCTATAATTGCGGTTTCCTAAAGCTGTTACCTAGTTATCAAATAAGAACAGATGGCCCAAGTCCTTTCTCAGTATTCCATATGAATTTTGTTTGGGAAAAAAAAAAAAAGAGGAGGAAGCCTCAAGAACAAAAGTATAGTGAGGAACAGGAGCTATCGTAAAAGGATCAGTTAGTATAATAGAATGAAAATGGAATTTTCGAAACTACCTCAGATTTTAATTTAAGACACAGTTGGGGTGGTTGATAAAAATGGAGATTGTTGGACACCACCCCAGAGCTGGTGTTCAATAGGTCTGGGTTAGGGTCAGAATATAGGAGATCAAAGGATACCGCTTGGAGAAACCCTAGCCTAGGCAGATGAGCAAATGGAAGTCCCAACGAGTTAAGTGACTTGCTTAAAACCATATAACAAGGTCGTGGCAGCCCCCAGTTCTTGTTCCTATGCTATTTCTTTTGAATGATGACCTTTGATGGATAATAGTGTTGCGACTCATAACATATCACCTCGTCCTATAGCAACAAAGAGATTCAAATTCAAAGGTTTTAGGTTAGAGACCACGATCAACTTGCTCCTTGCCCCGGAATATGACAAGTGAAGTGAGTTTTCATTGTTTCCCCCACTATTATCTGTTAATAGAACTCTCATCATTTGCCTTTGGACCTCTCTGAGCTGATATCTAATGCTAGGGTTCAGTACCGTCTAGAGAGGCTGAGAAGATATTCATGCTATTGCAAAGAGCCCTTAAATCAGCCCGTTGGGTTTAACAACCTCAGGACACAGCAAAGAGGAAGGAAAAGAACATGTGAAGAGGGACACCTTTGGTTTTTTGACAAGATCACACCTCTCAACCAAGAGTCTGTGAAATAAGAATATCAGCTTAATTTTAAAGAGAGATGCTATGTCATTCCACCATTTTGAATGATAAAAGAGCTAGCTGTTAGCAGTAGTACAAAAAAATGTCAAGAAAGTCAGCAGTAAGCCAAATCATTGGAAATTAAAAAAAAAAAACAATCAAGTGAGCTACTTGGAATAATAAGACAGCAGTTTATCAAGATGTTTTTACTCTTTACTCAAATTTGTGCACCTTTGGATTTTGTTCAAAGTTGGAAATTTTCTGCAAATCTTAGAATGTTTTTAAAATGAGGGTGGGAATAAGATAATATTGCAAATTCTTTTTATTAAAAATATTGAAAACTGTTACCCTCTATCCCATACATTTTAAAATCACTATTATTATCCTCAAACTATATAAGATTGCTTTTTATTTATTTGATGTCAATGTTTTTCTCCTCATACTGGTTTTCTTTTTCAATAGATTTAACTAAATAACATTTGATATTGATTCTATTCTTCCTAGCGACCCTAAACTCTGTGATTTTAGTGGAAAATCAGCAATACATTATGTGTCACAGATAGAGAGTTTGAGGAAACAGCAGTTATTGGACATCCTAATGAGTTCTATCCCAAAACCAGGTAACTATTTCTAATCTATGTGCATAATTTCCCAACTAAGAAAAGCCATATTAGAAGTCTTTCTTCTTATACGTTTGTCTGATGGGTCCATTTAAAGAAATCAAGCCAATAACTATTTATTGAGCAGTGACTCTGTACAAGGCCCATGACTAGGTGCTCTAAGAGGGCAAAGAAGTCTAACGCACAGTCCAAACTTTTGGAAGTGTACTAATGGCCAGGGCACATCACAGAAGTCAGAAGAAAAAGAGCTTGCTGTAAACTTGAAAGGGGAAGAGGGACTTATAGTGATTCTTGGAGGCTGGGTAGCATATGGAAAAGTTCGATATAGGTGGGAAAAAAGAATCCAAGCAAAGACATAGAAACTGCCACAGAGAAAGGGATAATGAAAAGTGTGCCACTGAGCAGCGTGTGACTTTGTGAAGGCTGCCTGACTTTATTGTTCGATTCGTTTTTTTGTTTGAAGCTTCTGGGGCAGGGGACAAGGCTATATACCTACGAAGGTATCATGGAAGAGGTGAGACTCCATCTGACCCTAGAAAAAAGGATGGGATTTGATTTTGTGGAGCAGAGGCACCGTGCTGTGAGTGAGCAAGGCTTATCCCAGGGGCAAACGGGGGGGGGCGGGGGGGGGAATGGCACTGAAAGTTCACGTCAGGGAGAAGAGAAACAAAAGATCAGACACATAAAGAAACTGGTTATGAATTGAGGGGAGAGCCTTAGATGTCAGCCTCAAGGACATCATTTTTTTTTTAAGAAATAAAATACAGTCACTAAAAGATTTTAAGCCAGAGAATGCTAAAAGCTATGTTTTAGGAAAATGAACCTCTTTCTATTATGTAGGATGAATTTGAGGGAAAAGGCAGGGATTTATAAAGTTTCAGGCCTGGGAAGTGGGGAGATGGAAATACAACCACCAAAACAGGAGAGATTTGGTGAGGATATTGAAGAAGAGGGTAATGAATTTAAAAGCATTGAATTTGATGGAAGCTTGGGACTCAAGTAACAATTTTCTAGAGGACTGGGCTTGTGGGAAAGGATGGGATGAAATGTGAGTTTGGGAGTTCTCTGCAGAAGGGAGATTGTGAGGACCTGGCAGTGGGAGCGATTGTTGAAGGACTGATGATGGTGAGAAAATTGCAGAAGGCTGAGCTGGGAAGCTGTACCCACAGTTGGGGAGTGGTGTACCTGTTGGGATTCAAGGGATTCTGTGACAGAGAGAAGAGGAGAATCAGGAGAGGGCTGCAAGAAGGAAGGAGTGGGGAAACAATGTAACATTAATAAAGAGATTATAAAGTAGATATGGGAGGGAAGTGAGAAGTTCCAATGGCAGGATGTAGACAGAAGACAGACTGCAAAGAGCAAAGAAGGAAAATATGGCAAAGAAATGGAGGTTCCGGGTAATAGATCCCTTGTTCAATTTTGTTTCAGCTACAAAATAAATGGAAGAGCCATTGGAAGAGGAAGAAGGTTTTGTTGAAAAGAGCCCATGCTTATTTGAAGAAGTCAGGATAGCAGGAGGGGGTTCTGTATAAGAGCAATGTCCTTTGACAACTAAGTGACAGTGACTGTTGGTGTTCAGAACTCTCTCGATGTAATGTGGCTTCAAGCACCAGACAGGAAGTATGCCCAGAGTGGCTGAGGGCCTCTATCCTTGGCAACTGTAGAGTAAATGTGATTTCCAGCTAATCGTTACAGGTTTTACTTAGCAACTCTGCCTAAACAAACCAGTTAATTTCAAACGTTTGCAGTGACAGCAGTTGATCACTATTTATTAAACTTCATGATATCTCCCCTTCCACTAACAGAAGAAAAAAGGTTGGGTGATCTAAGTTTTGTAAAACTATTGGATGGTCTATAAGGCCCTGGATTGCTCTGATTTCGGGTGACAGCTGTATTGTGCCAAGATTACCCCTGTTCCACACGAAATGACTTCAGGGGCTTCAGAGCAGGGTAGAGAAAAGAAGATCCAGTATTGACTGAGCTGGCACTCAGTCTTCTGTACGATGCCTGGAAGTGTTCTAGGGTTAGTCAGAAGAGATCGAGAAGCTTCTTCCAAACTTCTACAAGTGGAAGTCCATGGTGACGAGTTGTCCTAGGGAAACATGAAGGACAGATGTCCTTCCTCTGTGTGTGGACCTCTGAAGAAGAGAGCTCCTAACCCTGAGCCAGCTATTGATGGTTTTAATGGTTAACCATTATTGATGGTTTTTAATAATGATGGTATTTAATAATAACCATTATTGATGGTTTTAATGGTTAAACAATCCTTCTTCATGTCCCAGCACCCCATGAACCAAAATTCTGATTCTTGGTAACTTTCAATTTCTCACAGAGTTTAAGATTTGGTAGTTTCCCAAATGTTGATTGATTTCACCCTAACTTTCTTAAAATTATTTTACTTTCTGAAAATCTCAAAATACCTGCTTTTTTTTTCTCCTTAACTAAAGGCTTTATTTTTTTTAAATGTAAACCATCCATTCTGTGGTCGTTTTGTTGTCCTCACATCTCTTCACTTGAAAATGATTGCCTGAAGCTTCATCAGGATCCCAGACCACTATTTCAGGGAAATCTTTGACAAAATGGAGCGGATTTTAGAATCTAGAGCTAGATCTTTCTGTGAAATTGCTGGAGGTGAATCTTATGAAAACATATTATTATGTTTCTTTTGACAGAAAGACACGATGAATCATTGCTCGACATTTGTCATGATACAAACTCTTCCCCAACTGATACGATGACAGTTACCAAAAATCAAAACATACTCTTGCAAAGCATCAGCAGCAGTGAAGAGGTAAGATGCTTCCTTTAAAGAAAGAAACTCACAAAAAGCGGATAACCTACTCCATCTAATACCTGATTTGTGTTGTTCAAATATTTTGTAACAGTAACATATTATAATATTTTAAAATGTAACCATAGAAAATTTAAAGCACATTTAGTAAGACATTCTTCTCAGAATTTAATCTCAGAGCAGTAATTAACTAGTCAACTCTGAGTCTCACACATGGGGAATGTGTGTGTCTTAGTCAGTTTCAGCTCCTACAACAAAGTACCATAGACTGGGTGGCTGATAAACAGCAGAAATTGGTTTCTCAGACTTCTGGAGCCTGGAAGTCTGAGATCAGGGTGCAAGTGTGGCTGGGTTCTGGTGAGGGCCCTCTTCCAGGTTGCAGACTGCCAAACTTTTGTATCCTCACACAGGGAAGATAGAACTAGCTAGCTCTCTGGGGTCCCTATTAAAAGAGCACTAATGCCACCACTAGGGCTCCACCCTCACGACCTAATCACTTTCCAAAGGCCCCATCTCCTAATTCCATCACATTGGTGGTTAGGATTTCAACCTATGAGTTTTGTTGGAACACAAATATTCAGTCCCTAACAGTGTGTGTGTGCGTGTACCCATTAGCACAGAAGATTGTTGTAGCTGAATCCACACTAGATAATCAAATGTAGCTTCTCTTCATATACATTAATCTTGAAAAGGAGAAGATCATTAATCCACATCAAATCCATCACAGGGTATCACAAAGGAGGTGCCTCCTTGTAGCACCTGGCTATCATCCTGACCCTCCATATAAAGTCCCCTATGGCACAGCAACAGTTCTAGTAACAGACACTGTGACGCAGAAAACTGTGGAATGACACCCAAGAGGCACAAAAAACTGGCAACAGTGGCTGCCTACAGAGAGAACTGGAGATGTGCTTTGCTCTGTGTACTCATATGTATCTTTCGAATGCTTATAAAAATTAACATAGCTAGAATAAAGATCTTACTACCTTATATTTTATTTGTAGTAAAAAATATGACCACAAAATTGCTTGTTTTTAAAAGTTAATAAGGTATAATATTTATAAACAAAGTGATGGGTTTGGGAGATGGTGGAGTGAAGACATTTTCAGTCTCTTCTTCCAAAAATCATCCCAAAACAACAAAGAAAACAAAAAATAAAAATTTAATTTTTTAGCTTTTTATTTTGAAATCATTATAGACTCAAAAGAATTTGCAAAAATAGTACAGAGAAGCCCTGTGTACCCTTCATCATCTTCCCCCAGTGGGGACTATTGTCATAACCTTAGTCAATTATTAAAATTGGGACATTGACATTGACACAATGCAATTCACTAGACTATAGAACTTCCTTGGATTTCTGTAGATTGTGCACACAAAGAAAGCCTTTTTGTTTCTTTCTTTGTGTGTCTGTGTGCACAGTGCCATGACGTTTTGTCCCCTGATCACCATGATCATGATACAGACCTGCTCTGTCACCACAAAGGAATCCCTTCCTACCATCCTTCTATATCCAAACCCTCTCCCTTCCCTACCCCATGCCAGCCACTGCTCTGTTCTCCATCTCTATAATTTTGTCATTTCAAAAATGTCATATAAATGGAATCATTACACATGTAAACTTTTGACCTTGGCTTTTTCTACTCAGCATAATGTTCTTGATATAGACCCAAGTTGTTTTTGTATCACTAGTTTCTTTTATTGCTGAGTAGTATTCTATAGTGTGGATGTTCTACAGTTTGTTCAGCCATTCACATTTCAAAGGACATTTGGGTTGTTTCCAGTTTGGGGCTATACAAATGAAGCTACTATGAACATTCATGTACAGATTTTTATGTGAACATAAGTTTTCATTTCTCTAGGATAAATGCCCACGAGTCCAATTGCTGGGTCATATGGTAAATGCATGTTTAACTTTTTAAAATACTGCCAAACTGTTTTCCAGAGTTGCACTCTCATTTTATATCCCCACCAGCAAGGAATGAGAGATGCAGTTTCTCTGCATCCTTGCAATCATTTGGTACTGTTAGTTTTGTATTTTAACCATTCTAATAGGTGTGTAGCATTATTTCAATGTGGTTTTCATTTGCATTTCCCTTATGGCTGATGTGGAACATTTTTTTTATGTGTTTATTCACCTTCAGTATAAGTTGTCTGTTCAAGTATTTTGCCCATTTTCTAAGTGGATTGTTTGTTTTCTTATTGGGTTTAGAGAGTTACATGGTATATTCTGGATATGTGATTCACAAATATTTTCTCCTAGTCAAGAGAAAGACTTGACTTGTTTATTCATCCTTTTAGTCTTTTATTGAACAGAAGTTTTTAATTTTGATGAAAACAATTTATCCATTTTTTTTCTTTTACGGATCATGATTTTTGTGTCTAAGAATTCTTCACCCAACCCTAGGTGTTCTTTTCTAAAAGACTTATAGTTTCACATTTTACATTTTAAATATGTGATCCAGTTTGTATTAATTTTTATAAGTGTGAGATTTAGGTGGAGGTACATATTTTTGCCAACAATGTCCAATTGTTTCCACATCATTTGTTGAAAAGACTATCCTTCCTCCATTGATTGACTCTCACACTCTTGTAAAAGAAATCTGTTGAGCTTCCTTCTTCAATTTAACTACTATTAATTCTATGATGCATATTTTGCATTTTAACATCTTTGAAATCAGATATCTTACAATTGTCATAGTAAAGTTGGCACTGTCATTTTTAATGGTGCATAATATGACGGTGTATCTCATAATCAGAAGCATCTTAGATTCAGTGAAATATGATAGGACACATTACTAATCCCAAATCACAGTATATGACATCAGAAGTGGGTGGAGGAGTGATAAATGATTTGGCAGCATGGAGAAAAGTGAAGGTTGATTGTCCACAGAAGGGATATTGATGAGAATCAAGATGACATACTTCAAAGAAGCAAGGAAAGGCTCAGGAATTACAGGCATCAGGCACTGCAGAAGTTGGGGGTTAGTGTGAGGTTGAAAAAACAGAGTTTGGCTGAAAGTTTGTACAAGAGGCAGAGAGATCCCCAACATTCTCCTTCCACTCTGTGTAACCAAGCCATACTAGTACATTTTTTGATGCAACTTGATAACTTTTTTGAACTGTCACTATCTATTTTTTTTTCTTATTCTGGCTAAAATAAACTTTGAACTCATTTTTGAGGGAGAAATAGACTTTTTCACTATCATGGACTTGCCTTTTTCTTCCCTAGTGCTTTCTCTAGGGTTTAAATCCCCAAACCCAAGGTCATCCTTCACTTCTTTTCTTTAAATGAAAGCTTGGTTTTCTTGTTGGTTGACTGAAATAGGTTTTTCCTGTGCACAGATATAGGTAGCTGCCCTGCTTGTAGGACTGCTCCTAGAGGCTCTTTATAGACTCTCCCAGCCTGTTTTCATCTGAGGAGAATCTTCTTTCCAAAGGTAATCACATATGATTTCTCTCCCGCTTTTCTCTTCTGTGTGTTTAATACTTCATTGTCTGCAGGGGAGAATGCTTAGGCTCTAGTTCTCATCCATCTTTCACCTCCTGCATGTTGTCAGTGGCTTAGGAAACCCATCTGTGTATGGGATTTGCTATTCTAATGTTTTCTCTTTCTCTCACTCACTACTAGGCATCATTATTTCAATTCTCTCTGTGGCACTCAAGCACATCTTAAAGTCTTTCATGTTCAGCTTTCTAAAACAAATTAGAAAACCCTGAGCTGTTTCTGTTTTAGAGTCTTCATTTCTATGACTGCCTTCAAAGTGGATCTTACTCCCTATATCCCCTTTGTCTGTGGTATTTTATGGTCTTTCAGTTTATTCCATGGCAGAAATTTTTGTCAGGCACTTGTAGGTATCACATACTTTTTCTTTTTTTCTGTACAAAACTTATCAATTCTGTTAGGTATCCTTTCTTTTCATTTTGTTCATCGTTATTCTTTTCCTTGTGGTTCTTGTTGAAGTTCTTTGTTTCAAGCTTTTCATGGTAGCAACATGGTAGAGTGGCTACACACTCTGGAACTAGACTTCAGAGTCTGGGTGTGAATTCTGGCTCTACCACTGGCTGGCTTTGTGACCTTAGGTAAGTGACTTAACTTCTCTGGGCCTCGTATTTAAAATGAAGATAATAGCTCCTACTTTTAGAGTTTTTGTAAAGATTAAATTATTTAATATATGTAAGGCATATTGGACAGTGTCTGGCACTATATTTGTAAATGCTAGTCATTGTTATGGATTTTGTAGGTAGGTATGCCCACACTGCTGTCTTCCAACTTTTCTTAAAGGATCAACTGACAAATGAACTAAGTTGAGACTGACCACAGTCCATTAGTCAACATGGAAACTTGACATGAGAACCATTATATTTAACACTTCCAAGTGAGCGCTGCCATTTTCCAAAGTTTAGCATAAAAATTTCATTGAACCACTATAATTATATGAAAAGCTAGACACATGTTTGGAGGTTTCATGGAGTATTCTAGACAAAAACAGCATATATTTAAAAAGTTCAAACGGTCCATCAGCATCTGAATCTGTCTCCAACTTTTCTATTAATCAAAATATGCACATTCAGATAATAATAAGAGGACCAATCCTATATGTTACATCAATAAAAATGAAAAGCAATGATAATTGATCAGGGAGAAGATATAGGGAAACACACTCATGCACTGCTGGTGGATTATAAATAGGTATAAACTTTATTTTTAAGGCAATGTGTGAAGAAAGGCTTAACATTTTTCATATTCTTTATAGCAATAAATCCATATCTCGGGGTCTACTCTAAAGAAATAGTGCAAAACTGGTATATTAATTACAAAGATATTCACAGTGCTACGTGTAATAATGAAGAATTTAAAACTGCAGACTAAGCAATATGGGGCTTATATTGTAAGATTTGTGAAGGTTTTTAAAGAAACACTATCAACCAGACATGGTGGCTCACACCTATAATCCTAGCACTTTGGGAGGCTAAGGCAGGAGGATCACTTGAGGTCAGGAGTTTGAGGCCAGCCTGGGCAGCCTCATCTCTACAAAAAAATTTTTATAATTAGCTGGGCTTGGTGGTGTGCACCTGTAGTCCTAGCTACTCAGGAGGCTGAGGCAGGAGGATTGCTTGAGCCCAGGAGTTCAAGACTGCAGTGAGCTATGATTATGCCATTGCATTCTAGCCTGGATGACAGAGGGAGATCCTGTCTCTAAAAAAAAAAAAAAGAAAGAAAGAAAGAAAAAAGAAACACTATTATGCCCCTCTGGTAGATACATGTTAAAGGAAATAAACTTTAAACTCCACTCAAATGATATTTACCTAGTAAATTGCTTATGAATTTATATATAAGTGGAAAATCCAGAGGCACAAGCAATAGGTATTTTTTAATCTTGCTTTTTAAAAATTACTTTTTTGTATTTCCATATATTCTAAGAAGAGTAAACCACCCTTTGTAATTGAATGGGAAGGAGAAGGAATTTGCCAGATATTGGTAGAATTTTTGAAATTCAGAGCAGGATCAGTAGTGAGACCGACAACAATATAGGAGCAGGGTGAACCCATCTGTCATTGACTACCCTAATGGTCTGAGATTGGGCACCCAACTTTGCCAGCAGGTAGAAAATGCTTTAAAAAATATGAACTACCACATAAAGGTAAGGTGTGACAACTAAGTTGTTATGATTGAATACCTAAAATATTTTAATAGTATAAATAGAGGGTTTTACTTTTATTATTTTCTATGATAATTAAAATGCAAAGCAAGCAAGAAAAAAAAATTCCAGGCTCTCCTAGAAATTAGTGAATAAACTATCAGAGGCTTTATGTGACCGGCTGCTTGTCTGAACTGAGATGACCAACATCTGCATTTAGGTCAAAGACTTTTTATCCAACTGTCCTCTTAAATAGTTGGTTCACCTAGACCATGGAAGCCAGAGAGCTCATTGTAACCTCTGGGTTGTTGTGGCATATTTTAGCTACTACTTGCATCTATTATGCTTCTAGAAAATCAAAAAGGACAAAATCGCCAGCCATACTTCTAACAAAGAAATCTATCAATAACAATGAATTCTACTAAGAAAACATATCTCCTTTAGAGAGCTGGGAGTACTTTATATGAATCAAGTTGGTTTTTTCAAGATAATGATTATCTCCTAGAGCATAAAAAGGAAGTTTGAGAGGTTGTGTGCCACGATGAGATCAGAAACCATCGTAGTGAAAACTTTAATCAGCTTTGCCGCCTCTTCGGTCTAGAGTTATATCAGCAGCTTCCACAAGGGGCAGGGATTTCACTCTCACCATTTGTCAGCGGTGCTCCAGGGAGGGTTTATGGAAAAGATCTGCTCCTTTGGGGTTGTTCACTGTGACTGTGGCCGAAGGATTCTTTCCAGTTACTCCCCCACACACACCCCCCCGTCCCAAGATGGAATTTGTGGCAGCTTAGCAGCCTGGACGCTGAGATGATAAAGTATAAAATATTGAATTTCTATGTGTCTATGTGGTTTCCGCTTTGATCTTCATTTTTGATTATGCAATTAATCACATCTGCGACTATCTGAGGCTGGTGCTCCAGGGGGCAGATACTTTTCTATTATTTTAGTCCTAAATTACTTCATCCAATTTAAAAGGAATCCACAAAAGTGTGAAACTTCAGCCTAGAAAAATCAACATTCACTCTGCCAACAAATTAGTACATCGAATGACTGAGTTTTTGTTTTACGGCATTGCAGGAGTTTGACCAAGATGATGACTGCAGTCATCCCATACCGGTTAGTGAAGAAGGCGATCCCGGTGGTGACAGACAGCACTGGCAACCCAGGACAGAAGGTATCCAGCTTCTGAACTTGACGTGTTCACAGACATAACATTGAGTATATATAGGGTTTCCCCCCTAATTTCAGAAATGCTCGGTGCAGAATTTTGAAAACACAGAAAGGCACGAAGGAAAATGAAAGCCACTCATAATGCCGCCCTTTGGTCCGCATCTGAATGAGTGGGTCTGGGCAACTTGCCCGTCAAAATGGGCAACCCTCTTCTGGCTCTTCTCTCATTCCCTACGCCCCTTCCCACCCCTGACTCCATCTCAGCCAGCCACTGGCTGCCTGCCCCTTTCCTTTTTGTCTGACAACACCTTTTCTTTGTCAGCTCCAGGTGTCTGTTCCCTTCCAGAGCCACACATTTCTCCAGCCCTTGTTGTCCCTGGCCTGTTCCCCCTTGAGGGGAGGTGGGGAGTGAACCAGGCACAAAAGCCCCAGGTCTTGGTCTTTTATCCTGTGAGGCCATAAATCTGGAATTTTCCAGAGCCACGCCCATTTCAAACACGTTCTCCTGTCACACCCGTGAGTGCCCTTGCACTGAACAGACCACAAGGTAATTATATCTGCAGATTCTCACTTCAGAAAATAGTCGCCACAGCTACCACGTTTCTCTACCATCTATTCGCCCATAACCTTCTTAAATTAAATGTTTATTCGAACTGCTGCAATTTCTCCCTGGCGATTTTTCTGGCTTCCATCTCTAACACTCCAGGGAAGCTGCCCTCTTCCCCTTCTGGTTTTTTTTCAGGCCTTCCCGCATCCCTGAAGGCTGCAGTTCTTTCCTAGCTGCCAGTTCCCTCCCTCCCCTTGTGTGTGCTGCCCTCTCCTGGGCCGCCTCCTGTCTTCCTCACACTCCCTCGGATATCCTCTCCCCAGGCTGGGCGCTGAGAATAATGTAGTAATGCTTAAGATCGTGAACAACCAGCAAACCTGGAAGAGCTAGTGAAAATAAACAAATCCTGAAACTCTTCTGAATGATTCTTGCGATCTGTCTGCCTTTGGCTTTCATAGACTTCAAAGCCAGGCTCTCAGAAGCCTGATGGTGTCCCAGGCACCTTCTAGGAGGTTAAATGTTTCATTTATTCTGCGCAACTTGGAGATGTCTTGCCATTTGGGGTGCTGGTTATTCTCTTAAAATTGATTTGTAATATTTTCAGTTTTCCTATGGTAGCCATAACACTGATGCGGTATGCCCACTAAGCTCTTGCAGTTTGGGGCTTTACTATTTAATAACTCGCGTTACAAATTTGAAAGAAACAATTATCTTTCTGATAAAATTTCTTCTTACAGTTGATAGACTTCAGTTACTTTTTTCAGTCACAAAGTCTGAGATCAAAGTGTTTTGAGTATTATTGTGCATTGTATTCATTTTAAATATCATTTGAAATTTCTTTAACTATCAATTTGATCTCTTTATGTCCCATTTCCATGGTATTTCTAACATATCTCAAATTATTAATGTTTAAAGTGCTTAAATAATTTATGAAGACCTTAGGCATAGACCATGTGGCTATTCTGTTGTAGATACATACATTTAATCATTTAGTTTATGTGTTTGTCCATCATATTATTTTATTAAAAAGGGAACATCGTTAATTAAAATATCTATAAACTCCATAACATCTGGATCCCATGCACCTTAACATTCTTTTTTTTTTTTTGGAGTCAGTCTCACTGTATTGCCTGGGCTAGAGTACCATGCCGTCAGCCTAGCTCACAGCAACCTCAAACTCCTGGGCTCAAGCAATCCTCCTGCCTCAGCCTCCCAAGTAGCTGGGACTACAGGCATGTGCCACCATGCCCAGCTAAGTTTTTCTGTGTATTTTTAGTTGGCCAATTAATTTCTTTCTATTTTTAGTAGAGACAGGGTCTCGCTCTTGCTCAGGCTGGTCTCGAACTCCTGACCTTGAGCGATCTGCCCGGCTGGGCTTCCCAGAGTGCTAAGATTACAGGTGTGAGCCGCTGCGCCCGGCCACACCCTAATATTCTTTATGGAGAACTTAAGTATTCCTGCAGTATTTGTTTGCTTTATTATTTATTTATTATTTGCTTTTGTAGATGGTCATGTGTAAAATACAACTTATGGACAAAAAAAAAGCCAAACCAAAAAAACCCTCATCCTTTTCCATAGTACAAAACATTGCATTTCTTAGTCAACATAATACAAACCTTGTAGACTAGAAATTGAGCCTGTAAATTTACTCTTTTCATGAATAAACAAGAGTCTATTTCTTAAAATTACTGGGCTTAAATTTTTTTTTTAATACAGTGTAAATCCATCAGGATTCTTAGTTGCAGATAACATAACCTACTCCTAGTTCAGTTAAGAAGAAAGGACTTTAAAAAAGATATTAGAAAGTTTATAAACATTGGAAAACCAGAGGAGAGGAACTGCCTTAGTCCATTCATGCTGCCATAGACTGGACGGTTTAAAGAGGAGAGTTATTTTCTGACAGTTCTGGAGGATGGGAAGTCCAAGAGCGAGGTTCTGGCAGGAACTGGTTTCTGGTGAGGACTCTTCCTGGCTTGCAGATGACTGCTTTGTCCCCACATGGCCCTTCCTCTGTGCACGCACAGAGAGCAAGAGTGAGTGGGCTCTCTGGGGTCTCTTCTTGTGAACACACTAATCCAATTGATCAGGGCCCCACCCTTATGACCTCGTGTAACCTCAATTTCTTCCTTAAGGGGCTGCATCTCCAAATACAGCCACACTGAGGGTTAGGGCTTCAGCATATGAAATTGTGGGGGACACACATTTTCAGTCCATTGCAGGAAGACTCTCAGTTGGATTGTGAGGAAGAATTTCCATAACTATAATCTCAGAACTGGCTGCTACTGACCCCCCAAATCATGCTGCACCTGCCATAACCAGGGAGCCACTCCCACTGTCAATGTAAGGACCCCTCCTTCTGCTGACGCCAACATCAGCACCATGGATGCTGCACCTTATCTTTCTTCATGTAACTCACATGTGTCAGTCTCTCAAGCACACATTCTGAACCCTGGCAGCACAGGAGGCTGGAAAATAGGGTTTTAAAAAAGTACGTGTTGAGATTCACAATGTAGGAAATTATCAAAATGTGAAGAGGGCAGCAAAATATTTTGAAACCTCAATGCCCGCAATCCAGATGGGTATGTCCATCAATTTCAATAGAACAAGGAGAACACAGGAAAGTAAGACTTTTCTAGAGGAAACAATTTTTCTTCATCACACGAGTTGGTCTGAGCCAGACTTTAAGTTTCTATTTTAATGATGGCTTTAACACTAACGACAAAGTAAGGATCATTTCTCAACTTTTTATGAATGTCATTTTCCCCTCTTCTGTGAAGAAAATATGTTTCCGATTACATTGAAATTTTGTCTTTTAATCTCTCTTTACAGGAATCTTTTCTGGTGGGGTTAATTTATCCTCATGATCTGAAAAGTGCAGTCAGTCAGGAGCAAGAGTTGTATTTTCATGTGTGACAATGCATCATCTTTCTTGGCCTACTGGGCGGGTTCAGAGGCCCTATCCACAGCTCCCTCTGCCACTCACAGTATTCAAGAGAAAGAACAAAGGGAACATTTGTATGTTTCAAAACAATTTCAGAGTCAGTATATTCTATTGATATTAGAAGTTCATAAACCATTATGAACCTTTCCTGAATTTTCTTGAAAGCATTCTGGGTTTCATTAGTTCTTGACAAGGGCGTTCATGTGAATATCCAGTTTTCTAACTTTCTACTCAGTTTTCTAACTTCCCCAGCAAAGTACTAAATGCATCTAGCCTTTGTACCAGAACATTCTTTTCACTGACAGTTCAGTTATTAGAATGTCTGCTGTATGTTTTTCTCACTCTAACATGTCAGCTAGGTTTTTACACTCAAGGATGACTACAAAAATGTTATGAAAGACATCCATCTTTCTTTCAAGTAGGAGAATGACCTTGAGCATGTTACACAAACCCATGGCTATTAGTTTCTTCGTTTCTAAAATGAAAGGCTTGGATCAGATGACCTCTAAGTTCCTTCTAGCTCGATAATTCCAAGCCTCTCATTTTGCACTACATAGTGTGGTAATACGATATTTGAAAAGTTAGAAAACAATTGGCCATTCCAAGGAAACTTCATTTTTAGACAACTGTTCATTGCTATTGTATAATATTAGAAAACATGCAATCAAGTTGTCTGAGAAGCATGTTTTCAAGAAAACCAAACCTAGATACATTTTCACGATCCCACAAAATATAATATTGGATGACAATGATAGTAAATACTATTATCATTCGCATGATTGTAAACAAAACTTTTCCTTTTGGAAATTTTTACTGTTTTTTTTTAATGCACTAGTCTTATTACATGACACAGGTACAAAAATTGAACAATAAATATGCTTTCATGACAAAATATCCAAAGTCCTTTAAACATAGTAAAAATCTACCAATTGAGATAATGATGATGACGATAGCCATTAAGTAACTTTCCTAAGTTCACCCAGGAAGTGGCAGAGTGAGGAGGGTTGTAGACCCAAATCTGATCTGATTCACACCCTACCCTCAACCTCCCTGCTATACTTTGTCCCTAGCACTCAGTTGGTGGAGCTTATACAACCATCGCTCCTCTGGGCATATGCAGACTGAGTCAGTAGCTCTGACAAATACATAGATAGGAATGAATACTAGGACAAGCACTGCGTCCTCCTGGAAGGACACACCTCTCTGCTCCCACAGTACCATATGCACACTTCTATTACAGTGCTCACCTCCTGCGTTCTTTGCTTTCGTATCAGCTCTATTGGGGTCACAGCTGCATCTTGTTTATTTCTATGGCTTCAGTGTAAAGTGCTGGGCTTGTCATATGCGTAATAAAAGTTGGATGGAAAAAAAGAATGAATGAATAAATCTCAAAGCACAGGCAATTTTAACGTGATTCATGCTAGTTTTTCACATAACTTTGGTCAACCTGTTATATTGTAAGCAACCATCCATTCTGCTAGTTGGAACTTTCCATCTTAAGGGTTATACTGCGAATCGTTTCAAGGAATCAGACAGGAGATGACCAAAATTACAAATATAAGCAAGTTTCTTTGGGGCCACATAAATTATCTCATTTAAACCTCACAACAGTCTTATGAGGTAGATATTGTCACATTTTATGGAAGGAGGCCTTGTTTTCTCCATTCAGGTGACGACACTGTTCATCATAAAACTTTATTTTACATCTGGAAAATTTTATTATACAGTTTTATTTTTCTCTTTAAGCAACCATTTATTTAGGACCCTATCGTATACTGGACAGGAAAGATACTAAGATGGCTAAACTTTAGTCCCTGGTGAATGTCCATTCTGCAAGCATTAGGAACAGATTGGCCAAAATAGTCAGAAATAAAGTACTTCTGCTTACCACTAGAATTCATTACATTCTTTCCTTTTACTACGTTCATGCATTTCTATAGGTGTTGAGATCATTGTGACTTTTCCAAAAGACATCAGTCACCCTGAAGAAATGGGCCAAGAAGATTTAAAAGAAAACAAGTAAGGAATATTCTTTCAAGTATTAGACTGGAAATTAAGTACAAAGGGATGACACTTGTGTGGAAACCTACATTTCTAGTAATTCAACCTACAATGCTCAAAAGCAGGGGTGACAATATGTAGTATGTGGCATGGGCCAGGTAATAAATAATTAGCCCTTGTGGGACAGATAGTCTCTGTTATAATGATTCAACTCTGCAGTTGTCACTTGAATCCAGCCATAGACAATATGTAAACAAGTGAGTGTGCTGTGGTCCAACTAAAGCAACAAAAAAACAGGCTGAAGGCTGGGTGTGCCCCCATCCCTCTCCCCCCTCCCCCATCCCCATAGTTTGTGGACCCTGCTCTCGGGCAGGGCTGCTAACAACATAGTTGTGTGGTCCTCTTATCAGACCATGATGAGTTCAGTACAGGATGGGAGGGAAACCATTTAAAAGTTGTATAGCAATTGACAGAGTAATTTTATGTTCATTGATTGGATAATGAAAAAATTGGGGCTTATTTTCTGCATATTTTTAATATTTTGTCCATCTTTTTATTTTTACTTTTTGAGACAGAGTCTCACTCTCTTGCCTGGGCTAGAGTGCTGTGGCATCAGCCTAGCTCACAGCAACCTCCAACTCCTGGGCTCAAGTGATCCTCTGCCTCAGCCTCCCGGGTAGCTGGGACTACAGGCAAATGCCACCATACCTGGCTAATTTTTTCTATTTTTAGTTGTTTGGCTAATTTATTTTCTATTTATAGTAGAGACGGGGTCTCACTCTTGTTCAGGCTGGACTTGAACTCCTGAGCTCAAATGATCCACCTGCCTCGGCCTCCCAGAGTGCTAGGATTACAGGTGTGAGCCACTGCGTCCGGCCTGTTTTGTCCATCTTTATAGTAATCCGCTTTTATTATATTTTTCAAAAGTATCAGTCCACAGTGGACTGGAAAGTTTAAAAACTGGTCCTTCCCCAAAGATAGCTTGAGAAGCACAGGGCTAGTCAATGTCTTTGGGTGCATCCCCCTGCCTGCCCCTGTCTCTTCTCTGCGCAAGGAGCTGGGGACTGGGCTGAGCACACTGGGCTGAAAAATAATCCATCCAGGTGACTGCGTTGGGCGTGGAGGGCAGAGGAGGTTGGCAGTGAGTCGGAGGGTGGAGAGGTCTGTCCACGCAGGATACAGCCATTCCACTCAGCAGCGCCACTTTGAAATCGCTCTCCAAACTTTCTAGCAATGTCTGTCCACACTGAGAACTGGAGATCAAGAAGACATGGCGAACGAGTTTTAAATCGGAGCATTTCCTTTTTAGTCAGACAGCCCTGGTGTGTCAAGAATGGGCAGCGGCACATTCAGTTTCTCTTCCATACGACATTGAGATTGTGGACCTCAAGACAAAGACACTGATCACACAGCCTTTGCTTCTGAAGAAAGAGGAAAGTTCCAGGGAGCTCCTTGACATGAACTTGGGCTGTTTGCTGCCAAGACCTTGTTTAGAACCAAATCTCTCCAAGTCTGTAACCAGAGAAGATGCTCCTCATTTTCTGAAGGGGCAGCAAAGAAAATCTGAAGGTACATTGAACACTGAATCCCACAGTGATTCCTTTACTCTTTTGGTCCACAAATTATTTATTTATTCCGCCAGGCGCTGTTCTAAATGCTTGGAGATACAGCAGTGAACAAGACAGACAATAACCCCAGCCCTTGTGGAATTCACATTTCTATGGGGGTTGAGGGGGATGCAGGACAGACAATAAACTAGCAAATAAGTAAAATAATGAGGGGTGGCCTAATGTTCCAGCAGAAAGAACAGTATGTGCAAATATTCATATTGAGCCTAAAACTCATTTACCAGAAAGCAGCACTAATGCCAGTGTTCAACCTTGGGGCAACATGGTCTTTGGTATTATTTGCTTACTACTTTCCTAAACTAACCAGCCCAAACCACTAGGAACAAACTTATAATCCAACAAGTTGCATTCATTGACTTACTGCAACGAGGGAGACTGCACACCAGAGAAACTATGAGGCATCTTCCCAAAGGAAACAAATAGAATAATTATTAGAGGATTTGGGGGAAAGAGTATAGTTTAAGTGAAATTAAATGAAGCAGTGCTTAAAATTTTTGAAAAGTTTTATTGTGCTAAAATGTGCATAACATAAAATTTACCATTTTAACCATTTTCAAGTGTACAGTTCAGTGGCATTAAGTACATTCACATTGTTGTGCTACCATCACAACTATTCATCCCCAGAACTTTTTCTTCTTGCAAAACTGAAACTCCGTGCCCAAAAAAACAATAACTCCCTGTTCCCTTCTCTCCTGAAACCTCTGGTAACCACTGTTTTATTTTCTGTCTCCATATGAATTTAACTACACTAGGTCTTTTGTATAAGTGGAACCACGCAATATTTGTCCTTGTGTCTGACTTGTTTCACTTGGCATAAAGTCTTGATGGGCTATATGTAAAGTGGGTAACATCAGATCTGGACTGTAAAGTGGACCCAGGGCCTTGTTCCTTGAAATCTACAAAGTCAGCTCCCCACCCTAAGCAGCCTCTCTTCAGCCTTGTATCTTGCAGTATGAGAAACACCTGCACCACTAAACAGTTCCCCTTACCTGAACAGCTCTGTGAATATTTACGCATACTGTTCTTTCTGCTGAAACATTATGCCATCCTTCAGAGCTCATCTTAGAAGCTACTTCCTCTGGGAAGTCTTCCTAAACCTCCCAAGACTGAAGGAGTTGCCATTCCTTTGGATTACTGCAGGCTCTTGACCTCACCTACAACACAACACTCATCATGCTGGATTGTCACTGTTTGTTTATGTTCCATCTTCACCAGATTACAAAGGCAACGATCATTGAACCTCCAAGCACCTAACATCATACCTGGCACATAACTGTTAAAAAATGCAGATTGAATTAACAACAACAATAATAACCAGTTATTGAGTGCCTACTATTAATGCAAGGCACAACTATCCACTGATAGTATTGGTATCGGTGTTTCAGAAATGAGGAAACTGAGGCCTAAGAAGGTTAAGTAGGTGTTCAGGTCACATAGCTAGTGAGTCACAGAGGCTGGGTTCAAACCTGAACTGCCCATCTCTGAAACTAGTGTGCTTAAGCACCGTCCCATCTGTGTTCAGAGTTCATACCTTCCATCTGAGTCCCACTTTAGTTTTGAGGGAAGAAAAAGAACAAGCACATTTAGCCTTGAAGATGCATTTAGAGAAAAAGAGGGGCAGTTGGGCAGTTACAACCTGCAAGGGAGAATGGATGGAGAGATGGATTTGGAAATCCTGGAAACATCCTTCTCCCCTAGCCAGACTGCAGGGAATCTCGAAGCTATAACAAGGAGCACACACAGGTGAGAATAAACTTGGTCAGTAGTGGTGATGTGGCTGCTTGACAGTGCTACAAGCTTGTTTGCAAATGTTAACATGGGCTCCCCAAAGTTGACGAAGCAAATATTTGTTTGTTCTTTTAGAAATTTAAGTGAAATTTTAAAAAATTAGACAATATATGTTGATTAAGAAAAATTCAGAAAATGCAGATGAACAAAAGAAATAAAGTACAAATAGTACTTCAAGACCATTTCTTTTGGAGTAATACTTTCATATATTTCTAAATATCATGTTTATAATGATATTTCTTGATTGTTCATTTTAGACTTTATTAAGATTTAATACTTTCACATTACTCTCCTCACTCACAAGTAATGCTCAGTCTTCCTAATATTTGTTTTTCCTTTAAAAATCAACATCTAGCATCTCCATTATTGTGAATAGGTAAAATATTTGCAGCTAAGCCCCACAGTGTGCTGATTGCATGTCCTTTCTTTTTAGACGTATTTATCCCAGCATTTGTAAATGCTTCATTTCATCATTTGCTCACTTTCTGCATACCTGTCACTAATTCATCCCCATCCTGTGTAATCGACTTGTAAAACGCATCTTAGTACAGGTGATCATATAGCAGGTAATTCATTGGTTCCTTTTGTGTTTGGAGACATTGCTTCTGGAACCTTCTGCTCTCTCGTTTCATTCTGCCCTTCTTGCCCTTTTGACCGACTGACCAGCTGCCTGTCTGGGATTCCTTCACCATCTCCCTGGGAATTCCCTGGCCTCCCTGCTGTGTTGAACCCCCGCGTGCTGGATATGCGGATTGCTCTTCCTTGGCTTACTTCCTCATTTAGCAGGGCACATTTTCCAGTAGCTTCCTGAGAAAGTGTGCATGGAGTATATGAATGATAGTTTTTCATTGTCTCCAATTCTTCCGAGCTCTTCTGTTTCTTTCAGTTTGTTTTGTTCTCTGAATCTGTGGCTATTTATAATTATGAGGGTGGCACTAAAAAGTGCTGTGTGTTTGCGTGAGCTTGTTAAATGGGCCTCGGAGGAGTTGAATAGACAGAGACCTAGATAATTGGTTGAGGGATTTCCAAGCATCAGCATGCATAGATAGGTCTTTTCTCTTGGCTAATTTTTCCTGGAGAGGGATAATCCCAGCTCCTGCCTGTAAGGTCTGAGGCTGGAGGCCAGTGTTCTCGGCACTGAATGGGATTCACACTGCAACGTGCAGACTTTCACTCCACAGTCCTATTTTCACTCCACCACCCCATTGCTAACCCCAGCCATAATTGCTCCTTAGCATCTTTGTTTCAGGCCCTCTAGAGAGTAAACTTGCATCATCTACCGGGAAAGGAGAAGAGCAACCACCGACCAGCTGGGCAGGACAGGGAACCTGGAACTTCGGGAGCAGCCCTCTGGCTTCAGTCTCACCTGCAGCACAATTAATTCCTGCTCCTTTCTGGGGTTCTTATTTCTTGTTGAGTTCTCTGCCTGCAAGCATTGAGCAAAACTGAGAAAGTGGGCAGCTAAATCAGTTATTATTCATCAGACAGTTTTCACTGCTCAAAATGTTGTTGACATCACTCATCTCCTGTTTTATCATCCGGATTTCCTTTTTTTTTTTTTTTTCCAGTCCTTATTTACACATTTTCAAATTCGGGGCAGATACCAAGACATTCATGAGGAATCCACCCCCATGACCCTAACACCTCCCGCCAGGCCCCACTTCCAACACTGGGGATCAAATTTTAACATGAGATCTGGAGGGGTCAAATATCCAAACCATATCAAGGTCTCTTCTTCACTGGAGGGAAAGATGGGCCAAAGTGCCAACCAGCCTATATCCCAGCAGAGTCTCATAGTTTCAGGGCTCCCTGCTGGGGTGCAGCTCTACCACATGTGCAGGTAACATCTGGCTCTCATCATAGTGTGCTGTGAGGAATTGGGATGTGGGGAACTGGCATTATGATGCTCTGTGAGTAACAGATGGTCTCTCTCTGATCCAGAGATCTCCTATTTCCTGTTACGATTTAGATATAAACATAAAACAACAACCCCTATTTGCGTCAGTACCCCAAAGTTTTGCATAACCATATCCACTGCCTGCCATGTGAATTACATGGGGGAAACTTAATCTCTACAACTTTTCTTCAGACCTTAGCATCTAAGTGACTATAGCCCCAAACTCTGGCTTAAGTCTGTTTTCACTCTACTACTCACAATAACCAATCATTATCTTTTTCTTGTTGTAGAGTTTTCTACATCTGACATGAAGTGCAGTAGCCGAAGAAATGAGGTAAGATTAGTATTAGCATTTTTGACTTAAGAATTAAAACCAAAGAACTTTTGTTGTTAGAAGCAAACTCAAACAATTCAGAACCAAATCCTGAGCAATTACAGTTGACCCTTGAACAGTGCAAGGATTAGGGGCATTGATCTCCTAACTCTGTGTAGTCAAAAATCCATGTATAACTTTTGATTCCTCCAAAACGTAACCAGTAATAGCCCACTGTTGACCAGAGCCTTACATATAACATAAACAGTTGACTAACACATATTTTGTTTTATATGCATTATATATTGTACCCTTACAATAAAGTAAGCTAAAGAAAAGAGACTGTTATTAAGAAAATCTTAAAGAAGAGAAAATGTATTTACTATTCATTAAACGGAAGTGGATCATCATAAAAGTCTTCATCCTCATCATCTTCATGTTGAATAGGCTGAGGAGGTAGAGAAAGAGGAGGGGCCGATCTTGTCTCAGGGATGGCAAAAGTAGAAGAAAATCCACATGTAAGTGGACCTGTGCAGTTCAAACCTCGGTTGATCAATGATCAACTGTGTATCTTGGAAAAATAACAACTCACATATAGTTTGTAGAGTAGCAAATCATTCCTGGGGAAATTATGCCTTGCTGTGTGCGTTGCTCTGCTGAGATGTTTTCTGTTCTCTACCTATACACATTTTAATTCGTTTTCTTTCAACATATCTAGAAATTAGGTAATTCTGTTTTTTCCAGTGAAGGAAAGATTTTCCTAGTTGTCTAATTTGTAAGTAAAGCTTCTGTAAAGATGCTTGCAATTCTTTAGTTTTCTTCATTTCTTTATCCTATGAGCCTTTAAAAAACATGTATATATTCTGCTTAGTGTTGTAAAAGGGAGTTTATTGGCCTGAAAAAATTTAATAGCTGTTACCAGGGAGATGGTTAAGCACTGAGAGAATCTCTTTTTATTTCCTAAGTTATTTTCGAGAAATGGGGAAAATCATCTCGACAATAAAACTGGGAACTATCCAGCATCTCATCTACTTTTAATGCCTAAGTTTCTAGTGGCAGCTTCCTTTTCTTTCCTTCTTACACATAGGTGGCAATAGAATGAAAATTAAACATATACCTCTCAATTACCACCCATGATCCATGCCTATAAATATTCTGATATAATTAGGTATTGAATCTGTATTCACTGGAAAAGGCCACAATGAAAAGAAACATGAAGTTAAGGTATGTATAGATTAATGACCGCAAAGCTAAAATATTATATTTACTTTGGGTTACACTGACCTCTAGAGGCTGATAATAAAAACTAGCTTAGTTAAAAATAGCTGGAGGGCAGAGGAGAATGCAAAGCCACCCAAGGGTTGCTAATTTTCAAAGGTGTGCAATTTATAAGCCACCCTTAACGGTTCAGCAAAATAATAATTAGTAATTGTGTTCCAGATACAAATTCTGAGTTGGTCAATAACTGAATGATCATTGTGAAAGTATATGTAACAGCAGTTTTAAACTGCTCAGTGGGACTTAAAAAATCCTAATTCTATGGAAAGTAAAAAGAAAAGAGAAGAGAAAATGTTTCTTATCTTAAATTTTTAACATTTACATCATAGCACCTCTATTTAAAGATGTATAACCATTCATCTTTACATCTATAGTAATTTTGGTTTCTTGACGTATTGTTTCACCTTGGTTCCAAAAAAGTACTGGGAAAGAGATTTTTAGTTTTAAAAATTGTGATCTCCAGAATTGTTTTGTATGTTAAAGGGTTTCCTTAAGATAATTAGAATCTGCAGGGAAAGTAATGTGGATTAGAATCTCTTCAGATTATTTTAAACCAGTTAACATATTTATATATGTTTCTGCATTCATAGCTTTTTCTTTTTCCTTTTAGTTCCCTCTGCCACCATTGTCACTGTTGCCCATGCGATCTGGTTTCCTCACCATCCCCCCAAATCACAAGGTTCCAAAAGAGAGAGAAAGAAATATTTCAAGCCTCACATCCTTCAGGCCTACGCCCTCAGAGCCTGTCAGTCAATCGGATCAGTTTAGTCCATCAAATAGGCAGCAGGAGGCGCCCTTCAAGGTGCTGATGGATCAGAATCTCAGGTCTTCTGATAGCTCCATTTGGTCAAGAAACATGTGCTCATTCCGGAAGGCTAACCATCACAGACACCCCCTGGAGATGGAGGAGAACTGGAATTCCAAGGGAATAGAAGAACATGAGAAGCCTGAAATCTCTCACTTTGAAAAGGGACAATCTTTGGTGTCTTTTAAGAATTTTAAGGATGGCACTATTCTTGCAGATGGGGAAGAGGATATTGACGGCCATGGTAGTAAAATGAGAAAAGCAGACGAGAACTCTCAATATCTTTCACCAAGAGAGAAAGAGAATTCAGTAGTCAGAAACCATGAGCAAGATCCAGAAATTGTATGTACCTTTCCAAGCAAGCTCCAAGAAGCCCAGTATTCAGAAATAACTCCAAGCCATGATGAAGACACGAGAAATAATAAAGCTGATTCAAAAAGCACTTCATTATGTAAGGGGGACGCAATTGAACCAAACAATATTTTAGAAGAATTTATTGTTCTTAAAAGCTTGTCCAATGTAGTCTTTGATGACCCAGCTGAAAAGCTCCCAGAAGGTCAGAGCACCGTGGAGACAAACATAAAAATATCAATAGCAGAAGTGGCCAAACCAGAAATGAATGGGCTCATGCCTCTTATCCACATTACTTTCCCTGCAGATGGAACCCCCAAGGAACCAGCTATAGCCAAACCAAGCCTCCGAAAGAGAAAGGGAATGGTGCACAACAGCCCTGGTGTCAACATACTTGTGCCCCAAGAACAGGACAAGCATAAGGTGAATGTCCATAGAAATAAGTTGGAGTCAAAGACCAAGACAAGTAACAAGACATCTCAGAATGTCATGATTTCTACTGAAGGTTCCGTTAAGCCTCCCATGCATAAAGCCAGCATAAAAACTCAAATTTTCCCTGCTTTGGGGCTTGGTGAGCCCAGGCCTCAACAATCACCCAGGTTTCAAAGAAGAATCCCACAGATAGAAAAGAAGCAATCAGCTTACCGGACTCAGAAACCTAAAAAGCAGTCATTTCCTTGCATCTATAAAAATCCAGGAACAAAAAAGTCATATGTTCCTCTCTCTGTTCAACCAGCAGAGCCAAGACTGAATTACCTAGATCTTAAGTATAGTGACATGTTCAAAGAAATCAATTCAACCGCTAATGGACCTGGAATCTATGAAATGTTTGGGACCCCTGTTTATTGTCACATACGAGAAGCTGAACGGCATGAAAACAAGTATTACCGAGAGATATGCTCAGCTCCATCGGGCAGATGTATCACCAATAAATGTCGATCTTCGCACAGTGAGCGGAGCAGCAATAGCAGAACAAGACGTTCTCAGAAAAGACCACATGTCAAACCCCCGAAGTCTTCACTTGGCATTAAACAAGAGCACAAAGCCTTACTTTCTAAAGAAAAGGGCTGCAAGGCTGTAGGTAGCAACCTACATGACATCGAAAATGGTGATGATATTTCAGAACCAGACTGGCAGATAAAATCTTCAGGAAATGACTTTCTATCTTCCAAAGTTCACCCCATGAACTTGGCTCAGATTTCTGAACAGTCCACTGGACAGAACAAATTCTTTCCAGTCTCAGACTTATCCATTGTTGAAGAAGTTTCTATGGAAGAGTCTACTGATGAAGGAGACCTTTCTAACCAACAAATACTCACCACGAGCCTCAGAGATCTGCAAGACCTTGAAGAGCTACATCCCCAGACCCCATTTGTCCCTTCAGAAAACAGCTGGGCAGTGCCCAGTGAGAGGAGTTCTAATAAGAACATACTGCAAGAAAAGCAGAATACAATATCTTTAAGCAAAATAAATGACAGTCAAATTTTACCTAATGATCTAGAGTTTGATAGCATTTCAGATGAGTCTAAAACACTCATGAGTTTCTCTTTCCAAGAGAAACGAGAAAGTGCATCTTCCCAGACATATCAACATTGGGAACATTCTTTGGATCATGACAGTCTGGAAAATAAATCAACCACATATGAAACGTTTGGAAAAACTTTAAATTATGCAAATTTGATTTCCCAAGAAATCCTGGAGTCCTTGAAGAATGAAGAATTGACAGATGAACTATTAGGTTGCCTAGCTGCAGAATTATTAGCTCTTGACGAGAAAGACAACAACTCTTGCCAAATAATGGCAAATGAAACAGATCCTGAAAACCTAAATCTTGTTCTTAGTAGGAAAGGAAATACCACAAAAGAATTGGACAGAGAGACAACAAATGTCAAAATACAGGTTGGTATAATTAGAATCAGAGATTGATTCATTGGGAGGGGAAGGCCCTCAGAGACAATCTGGTTCAAATATTTTCTTTTTTTCTTTGTTTTCTTTTTTCTTTCTTTTCTTTTCTTGTCTTTTTTGAGAGAGAGAGAGAGAGACAGTCTCTCTCTGTCACCCAGGCTGGAGTGCAGTGATCATAGCTCACTGTAACCTTGAACTTCTGGGCTCAAGCAATCCTCCCGCCTCAGCCTCCTAGCTAGTTGGGACGATAGGCATGGGCTACCATGCCCAGCTAATTTTTTTTTTTTTTAGAGACAGGATCTCACTATGTTGCCCAGGCTAGTTAGTCTTCAACTCCTAGCCTCAAGCGATCCTCTTGCTTCTGCCTCCTAAAGTACTGGGTTTACAGGCGTGAACCACTGAGCTTGGCCCAAATCCCTTATTTTCAAATGAGGAATTATAAACCTTAAACAATTAAATATTATAGTTTCTTAAAGGTCTCATTGTTTGATCACAAGGTTGGAATTCCAGGTCCCTTGGCTCCCACGCTAAGATGTTTTCATTATGCTGCCTTACTTCCGGAATTTAGCTAGCTTGGCACTGCAATGAAATCGCTTTGGGTACATTAATATAGCAAAATTATTTAAATAGGTCAGTATTTTATTCATTGATGACATTTTCAATCATTAGCAGATAATCTTCAGCTATCAGCAGAGAGGTAATTATAGGCAAAGCATTTTGCTCTAGGTGGTGTGTATCTCAGAAAGAAACGAACACAGCTCCTAAAGGAGCTCACCATTCCATTCATATGAAGACATGAAAGGTGCATTTCCCAACGAGTCCCTGCACCTGAGCACTTGTTCTCAGACGTAGGAACGTAGCGGTATAAAAGATTCAGCCATTGCTTTTCAGGAAGCATAACCAAAAATGCTGGAAACATTTTTTGCTTGGCAGGGGAGTGGAAGTGGGGTGAGGAAGCAGAATATCAACAGATGGTTGGGTTTTGTTTGTTTTAATTTTCACTGAAGTACATGAGCCTCCTACTCAAATTTTAAAGACAGAAACAGTAGGTAAGCCAAAATGTTATTTATTGAACACTAACTCAGGTTATATCACTCTATGTCCACACTATATGAGGATCAGGAATAATTGCTTTAAATAGTTGATCAGAAGAACACATCAGATAAATAATTATGCCAATTATACCAGAGCTAGGTTTATTGAGAACTTACCACGTATAAGTGGGACACATTGTGTTCTCTCCTTTTATGCTTCATAATAGCTCTGTAAGTACTATAGGTAATAATGTGTCCCCATTTTGTAGATGAGGAAACTGAGGCTCAGAAAATCATCCAGCTAGTGAGTGGTCCACACCACTAGTGGTCAGACATTCTAACTCCAGCCCCACACCCTTAATCACTACCCAGTGGGAATATATCTTGTCCTAAAAGGCCAGCTTCTCCCTCAGGCTGAACTGAGTCTCTGCTTGGGGGGGAGGTGGATAGTGATTTGGAGATGCTGGATTGGAAATGGGGCGCTGTGTGTGCACGCCTGTGCATCTGAGGTGGGCCTCTCACTCTCCCATTTCAATCTGAAGAAGAGTTCACAAGTCAGTAAATATAATCAGCCCCTCACTCCACCCTGCAAGCGTGGAGTCAAAAACTGCCCTTTTGTGACCTTTGCTTTTCCAAGCAGTCCTTAAATTTCAGTTTGGATAGAAACATGAGAGGATGAGTAGGAAGAACCCAAATGGCCCTTTGGAGGCACATGGACACTTGTGAGGAAGGTGACCCTGCAGGCTCTCTTGTTCCTGGAGGGCCTTCACCATGCCTCTGCATCACCATCATTATTCATTTTTAAGATTACTAGTGGAGGAGATCAACATGAAGCATTTGGGATCTTGATCAACCAATTGGAAAAAGTGGTCTAAGTTCTGCAAAGGGACACTTGTTTCCTGACCTCTAAGGCAGTGCCTCTCACAGTTCACTGTGAACACGACTCTCAGGCATCCAGCGTGTCTGGGCCTGGAGGTTCTGCAGGTCTGACAAGTGTCCAGGCGATGCCGGTGAAGCTGCTCTGCAGATTCTTCTCTGAGCAGCAAGGATACTCATGACCGCGGGCCTTCAGTCCATTTCGGATGGCCTTGACCATCGCAATTGTTTGCAATGAGTGTGTAGAGGTGGGGATGTGTGTGAGAGAGAGGGAGAGAGGGAGAAAGAGAATATCTGCATGCGTATTTGTGATGTGTGTAAATGTGTACATTTGTTTGCATATCTATGTATATAAGTGGAAACATATATGCTTATGTATGTATGTATGTATGTATGTATGGGAAATGAAACACAAAGGCTGCTTATTCTGTTTGCAAGGCAGTCAGCCACCACCACGTGCATTTTGGCAGAGACTCAAAGGCAGGCAGAGGAGCAATAAAGTTTCATGGTGGACAAAAGGAAAGGCTTTTGGGTGCCCTGACTGGAGGCTGTTGGCGTGGGGAAGCTCTAGGTGGCTAAATCGAAGTGGGGTATCCTCACGGATTGGTAAGGGGTACACATTTGGCTTTCTCTAATTGGAACTACATTAGAAGTAGGGACAAAAAACAGAGAAACTGCCAGTTGGTAATCAAACCTACTATTTGGGGCCAGTTGTTCATGGATTATTGTTTGCTAGGGATACTAACTAGTCTGACTTTCTATGTGTCTGGCTTGAAGATGGTAAACTGGCTTCCTGGTCTGGTTGCTGTAGATAATGGGTTGATTTCCTGGGCTGGTTGCTGCAGACTATAGGTCAGACAGAGTTCTATGTTTATATATGGTCTGGCCATTGTGGGTTTGTATATTATCTCTTGGTATATATATGTATGTGTATTTGTGATGTACATGTGTGCATGTGTGTTTATGGGTCACATATCATTTACATTTATGTGTATATACATTTCTGTGAATGCATGTATAATAGTGTGTGTATGAGTATGTGTCTCTGTGTACATGTGTCCACTATGGATATGTTTCTCTTTCTGAACTTCTCTATGTGTTTAGGAGCAAGGTGATCAGAATAATGGGAATTTTGAAGAGAAAGTTCAGGGTAGGGGCCTGAGGAGACACTAACATATTCTCTCATGATAGGGACCTTGGGAAAGGTCATTCTTTTTTTTTTTTTTGAGGCAGAGTCTCACTCTATTACCTGGGCTAGAGTGCCATGGCATCAGCCTAGCTCACAGCAACCTCAAACTCCTAGGCTCAAGCAATCCTTCTGCCTCAGTCTCCTGAGTAGCTGGGACAACAGGCATACACCACCATGCCCAGCTAAATTTTTCTATATATTTTTAGTTGGCACACTAATTTCTTTCTATTTTAGTAGAGATGGTGTCTCGCTCTTGATCAGGCTGGTCTCGAACTCCTGAGCTCAAACGATCCACCCACCTCAGCCTCTCAGAGTGCTAGGATTACAGGTGTGAGCCACCGCACCCAGTCAAGGGAAAGGTCATTCTTAAAAGACTGTGGTTGGCAGCCTGTAGGCCCATATGGGCCCAGAGATAAATAGGTCTAAGACCGCCCCCAATAAAACATACAAAGTAAAAAGTAACTTAAAATCTGTATAATCAACAAGACTGAAGTTTACAACTAAGATATACTACTTGGTCATTTTGGGGAAATACATGTCTCCGGAAGTTACCCACAAACAGTAAGAATGGCCATGGACAGGCACATTTGAAAGGAAGACTCTACTCTCCACCCCTTCTCTCCATCTTAACAACTCAGAGCTTAATGGTGATCTTTCTTTTTGTCTCATCTTCCAGAGGCATAGTAATGGGTTCAGGATATATGACAGGGAGGAGAAATTTCTCAACTCACAGGAAAAGAAGACATTTTCTGAAAATAGTTTAAAGTATGAAGAACCCATCCTGTGGACCAAGGGCGAGATCCTTGGGAAGGGAGCCTACGGCACAGTAAGTTAAAATGCAAACTTGAAATCAGAACTCCCCACCCCCTCTAGACCCCTCACCCTACTCCCCGCAAGCTCTGTTTTGCTTAGCAATTTTTCAGTTGAATGTAACAGAAAACCCAGCCCAAACTGGCTTGAGGGAAAGGACGTTCGTTGCTTTATGCTACTGAAAGGTCTGGAATAGGTCTGGCTCTGGGGTCAGGTGGTTTCAGGAGTCAGACAACATCATCAGGACCTGGTCTCTCTATCTCTCTGTCTGGCTTTCCTTCTAAGGCTCCATGGGATGGTACAATGGCCTTTGCATTTGTAGTCTTTCATTTTCCCAGGTTCAAGTTCAGTGGGAAAGGAATCTCTTAACAGCTTAATATGTTACTGGAAGTTGGGAGAATCATTACTGGATTGCAAAAACAAAAGATGTTCCCGATGTTTCGTGAATTGCATAGCCATTGATGTGGGGGGAGGCGATGAAGAGAGGCAGGTTAATGGGTACAAACATACTGTTAGATAGAAGGAATAAGTTCTAGTGTTCAATAGCACAGTTGGGCAACTATAATTAACAATAATATGTTGTATATTTCAAAAGAGCTGGAAGAAAAGATTCGAATTGTTTCCAACACAAAGAAAATGACAAATGTGCAAGCTGGTAGATATCCTAAATAACCTGACTTGATCATTACACATTCTATACGTGTATCAAAATATCACATGTACCCCATAAATATGTACAAATGTCATGTATATAAAAAAAAGACCATACAAAGTCCTAGCACTTTCAACCAGGTGCAATGGCTCATGCCTGTAAGCCCAGAACTTTGTGCCGCTAAGGTGGGAGGATCACTTGAGACCAGGAGTTCGAGACAAGCCTGGGCAACATAGCAAGACTCCAACTCTAAAAAAACATTAAAATTTTTTTAAATTAAAAATTACATACTAGCATTCTTTTCTTTTTTCTTTCTTTCTTTTAAAAAAAAATTTTTTTTTTGAGACAGAGTCTCGCTCTGTCACCCTGGCTAGATTGCAATGGCATCATCATAGCTCACTGCAACCTCAAACTCCTGGGCTCATCCAATCCTCCTGCCTCAGCCTCCCAAGTATCTGGGACTACAGGTGTGCACCACTGTGTGCCAACATGCCCAGCTAATTTTTCTATTTTTTGTAGCATCGGGGTCTCGCTTTTGCTCAGGCTGGTCTTAAACTCCTGAGCTTAAGTGATCCTCCTACCTCAGCCTTCCAGAGTGCTAGGATTATAGGTGTGAGCCACCACACCCAGCACTCCTGGCACTTTAGATAGTTATTCACAGAGATGGGTAAAGAAAACATGCCCTCAAATAATATCTGTGCTGTCTTTAGTTGGGGACATTTCAAGATTCAGCGAGAAGGTGGGAAGACACAAAACCACTGAGATCACATCATGAGAGTGACTGCTAGGACCTGCCTACTCTCTCTCCAGAGAGCTTGAGAGTTGGACTAGCCCTAGTTCATTTATTCTGTGAGGAGCGTTCCTAAACCACCATCTCATGTAGTCATCATGGAAATCTGTGAGGCAAGTATTGGTACCTCAGTTTTATAGATGAGAAAAACTGAAGTCAAGAAGTTTACACAACTTACTCCAAGTTATACAGCTGGGGACAGGTGAAGCCAGGATTCTAGCCAACCCAAGCCACTTGACTTCAAGCCAGTATGATATCCATTCACCATGTTGCTCATCCTCATCTTGGCTCCACTGAAACACTGAATTTGCTTACCTACTTTGCATTTAGGTGGGGAGGTATCAATGTAGAGAAAGACAAGGGTTTGGGAAGAGAAGGGAAAGTCAAGTGTCACATGAGGCATTTTGTGAACAAGTTATGCCATTTATACTTAAATAATAAGATACTGGTTTGCTTCTAGGTGTACTGTGGTCTCACTAGCCAAGGGCAGCTAATAGCTGTAAAACAGGTAGCTTTGGACACCTCTGATAAATTAGCTACTGAAAAAGAATACCAGAAACTACAGGAAGAAGTAGATTTACTCAAAGCACTGAAACATGTCAACATTGTGGCCTATTTGGGAACATGCCTGGAAGAGAATATTGTGAGCATTTTCATGGAATTTGTTCCTGGTGGCTCCATCTCTAGTATTATAAATCGTTTTGGGCCGTTGCCTGAGATGGTGTTCTGTAAATATACAGAACAAATTCTGCAAGGTGTTGCTTATCTCCATGAGAACTGTGTGGTGCATCGAGATATCAAAGGAAATAACGTTATGCTCATGCCAACTGGAATAATAAAGCTGATTGATTTTGGCTGTGCCAAACGTTTGGCCTGGGCGGGATTAAATGGCACCCATAGTGACATGCTCAAGTCCATGCATGGGACTCCATATTGGATGGCCCCAGAAGTCATCAACGAATCTGGCTATGGGAGGAAGTCGGATATTTGGAGCATTGGCTGCACTGTGTTTGAGATGGCCACGGGCAAGCCTCCCCTGGCTTCCATGGGCAGGATGGCAGCCATGTTTTACATCGGAGCACACCGAGGGCTGATGCCTCCTTTGCCAGACCGATTCTCGGAAGACGCAGCAGACTTCGTGCGCGTGTGCCTAACCAGGTAAGAAACTGAAAGCAGTAGGGGGAGGATAAATGCCCAGAGATTCCAAGCAGCTGACATTTCCCCCTGCAATTTGAGGCCCATTAAAAGCTCTGTTTTTGGTTGTGAAATCAAGTAGGGAGTGATTTTGTGCTGGAAGTAACCGAGACTGGCCATATCGGGCGATTGTGTCCATTGTCACGTCAGGGTATAGGGGCAATGCTTCAGATAGAAAGTGCCACAGTTAAATGTCTTATCAAGTCCTGACAGTACTTCCCCGAATCAACAGGGGTTAGCAAGATTTGCTAAAGATCTACTTATTTACCAATGGGACATCTTCCTAGAAACTGGCTGTGGTGAAATAATGTCACCTTCCATTTAAAGTGAAGGGAAATTTTGAGCTCAAGAACAAATCCCTAATTGGAGACTTCAAGCATCAAGTGGAGCAGTGTTAGAGGAAGCAGAAAAGCCCTAGAAAACTGCCTGTTTTCCCCTTCCTTACCCTGTCTCGTATGTATAGAATTAAATTCCGTGCAAAATGTTAGCATCGTTAAGGGACCATAGATATTAACTAGTGCCATGGTTTTTCAGATTTTCAGCTAGGTATCCTCTGCTCATAAAATCTTAACTCAAAGAAGAAAACATATAAAAGCCTAGAGATGGCTCTGGTTAAACTGTGTGTGCACGTGTGTGCGGTGGGAGAGCTAGAGAGTGGGGCTGGGCTGCTGGAGCCCACTCTAGGATCATGCACAGCAGCCCAAAACCTACCGCCCAATGAGACCAAGGCCCCTGGCCCCTAACGGTTTGCTGAAAAATTACTGATATAAGGTAGATTAATAGGAGAAAAGACACAAATGTATTTAATATGCATACACAGGAGCCTTCAGAATGAAGACCCAAAGGTCCAGGGGAACTTGCCCATTTTTATGCTTAAATTCAATAAGGTATAGACAGCCATGCAGAAATATGATTGGACACAAAGGGTATGATCTAACGCTGAGTAGGAAAACCCAGCAAGGTCTGTCTGTCTAGGTTCTTCTTGGCCTCTCTGAGCAGCATTCCTTCCTTCTGGGTGTGGGGCAGGGCCTGCTCTAGAATGGGGGTCTTAAGACCTACAGTCAAACAAGCTAGGCTGGATAAAATTTCTTTATGGCCAGTTTTTATATACAATAATTTTGGGTTTTATGGCTGGCTTTCAGGAAAGGAGGTTCTGGTTTTTATGACCTGCCTTGGGGAAGGACTCTAGTTTCTATGGTTAGCCTCAGGAGAGAATGGGACTGAGAGGCAGGAGGACAGGAGGTGATCAGAGAAAAACTTTTGCTTCTGAGGCCTTCATTTTGGGGTGCTGCTTTCTGAGCCCCACCCGGCTGACCACTTAGTCAGAGGACAAGTCAGTCCTGAGACTCTTGAACTCAATTTCCTGTCTTTCAAGGAAGCATGCTTTCTCATCCCGAGAGGAAAAACTCTAGTGCCCCACCTTTTAGCGAGCCCGCATGGCGACCCACAACTGTAGGGGGTTCATTTTTGCCCTTATGGATAAATCTCAGAATCCACAGGTCTCCCTGTCTGCCAGTAAATGTGCCTTTCTCTTTCAGCCTCTCTGTCTCCTTCTCCCAGCACGTGTGTATCAATCGGCCTGTCCTGGCTGGTCTCAGGATGATTACACATGTCAGGGCAGGAACATATACTCCAGCGGTACGATTCTGGGCACTGCTAGATGCAGAGACACCTTTAGGTGTCCCAGCGTGGACTTTGCGGACAGAGCCCCAGGCGCAGAGCTGCCCCCCTCCTCCAAAATAAACCAAGCCCACAAAAGGAACACAAAGGTGTTGGAATATCAAATATCCTGTGGACTAGTTTTAGAGATTGGTTTTAGCACCTACAACTACTATAGTTGCTTTGTTCTGATTTTAATATATACCTATTATTGACTCACAGCTAGAAACCACTTGCTATTCTTATTTTCTTTCAAGTCGGTATTACACACACACAAAGGGCTTTAGAGAGAAAGGGTGAATATGGCCCTCCTTTTGAACCTTTGCATCATAAACTGAGCAAGACACAACTTGCACCACTAATTATAAATTAACAGGGTTGTTGTGAAGGGTAAGTGAAATGGTGTATGTAAATTGCTTAGCAGAGTATGGGGCACACAATTAGGACTTCATAGTTAATAGTGATTAGGGAGAATACTAACACACCTTACCTAATTAGTGTCATGTAAAAACATATAATTACCTCCTGAAATTCTATAGCAAAGACCCTAAGGACTCTAGCATCTCACCTGATGTCAATAACAATCCTTCTTGGAGGTGTGGATAACCAGAAATTAAAGGGTGAGGCACTCTCAAAGATATAGAAACAGGAGTGATCAGCCATAGGCCAGAAGCAAGGTCTAAATAGACTAGAATGAGCTTGGGGAGGCAGTGAGAAATAGCATGAGTGTGGCTTCTGCTGTGGGCAGCCTAAGCCCTGGGAAGTCAGGCCAAGGTGTTCAGCTGTGTAGCAGGAGCAGGGGGCTAGAGAATGCTGGAGGAGAGGTCTTCCGGAGGGCGGTCAGATGCAGTGCACTGAAGGCCTGCAATGGATGCTGCAGGACTAGACCGCCATGCAGGAACCCAGAGCTTTGACTCAGATGGTGGCAGACGCAGTGGGACCATAAAGAGGATTCTAGACAATTTCAGAGGAAGGCGAATCAGGCATTGGTAACGGAGAAGGATGATGGGATTTCATGGTTTTGAGTCCGATAGTGGGAGAAGTAATAGAAAATGGTGAGAAAGAAACTGGGAAAGAAGTTTAAAAAGGACCCCCTACCCCTTTCATCTAAGGAGACATTTGAAGCTATGGAATCAGAACTCAGAAAAGTGATTAAGATTGGAGGTACATATTTAAAAATCATTATAAGGTTGAAAGCTATAGTCATGAAAAAATTAGAGTGCCGAGGAAAATGTTTTTGAAAATGCTCACGGGGGCAGATAACAGAACATGCATGGCATCAAGTCTAGCACATATTGGAGAAAAGCAGGGAGGGAGGAAAGAAGAGAGGGAGGGCAGTTGCTCCAGGTGAGACAAGAACCAAGAGAGCAGAATTCCCCATAAATAGGCAGAGAGTTGCAAGCAGGAGGGAGTGGTGAATAGTTCAAATGCTGCAGAAATGACAAGAAGGATGAGCTCCTTACATGTGGTTAATATCAAGAGGGCGATTTCTATAGAGGAGTGGGCCAAATGGTTAAGAATTTAGGAGACATCGGGAAGAAGTCACCGGGCTTGGCCATGTTAGAGACATTTGGCAGGAATGAAAGAAACAGGATGGCAGCTAGAAATGACAGCCAGGTCAAGGAGATGATTTGCAAAGGGAAGACATTTCTGCATATTTTGAAGGCAGGAGAAAGGGCCTCCAGATGGTGTAAGGTTTTCATCTTGAAATAACACATAAAATCGAAATACTTTTCAAAGTATTTTATTTTTATTTCCATTTCCACCTGGAAAATGACCTGGTGGTCATTTTATCAAAAGAGGAGGGGCTTTAAGAGGGGTGATGGAGGCATCCCACACTCACCTCCTCCACAAAGAAGAACCAAAATAGCAAGTAGATAATCGTACTTCAAATACAGCATCGCAGAGAGAACGCTGGAACCCACCAGAGAGGAGACACCTCAGGCAGGAGCGAGCATGGAGGCCGCCAACTTAGCGGGGATTGGTTAGGAGCCCCAAAAGGGTCCCCAGGGAGGGGAAAGGGTAAGTGAAAGACCCCCAACTTCCACATTCACACCTGGACTCCTGCAGTGCTAGCCCCCGGGGCCCTGAGACCAGCGCCTGGAGATGGCCTGACAGCTTGGCTCCAGAGAGGAGGCTCACACCGGCCCGCGCACACCCTGAGTCCTAAGCAGCTGCAGCACGGTGCCACTTTGAGAGCCCAGCCCCCCCACTCCCCCCCCCAGACCGCATCCTCATCCTGCCCAACAGCCCCTGCGCCCCCCCTCCCCCCCGCATCCCTGAAGTCCCACCCACACCTCCCTGTGTCCACTCAGAGGGCTGCAGCAGCACGACGCCAGTTGTACCCAGTGGAGCAGCAGGGTCCCAGCCCTGGAGCTCACGCAGTGTCCTGCACCGCGGGGAAAGGGCAGTGCGGTGCGCCGGAGGGGCTGCCCCAGGCCACGTGTGCTCCCCAGAGCCTGAGAACTGCCCACCTGCGGCAGCCACCACAGACAGCAACCCCGCTCCCACCAGCAGCAAGGCTGCCAGGCACGCGCTCTGAGGGCAGTCAGGGTTCTTCTATTTGGCTTTGGCAAGAGTAGTCCTTTTGAAATGGGGCAAATCCAGAACAGAAATAATGTGGGCAGAATCTGTAAAGGGACTTTTCTTTTTTTGAGCTAAATCCTGTGGTTAAGACTTTAGGCTGGGTGCAGTGGCTCATGCCTTTATATCCTAGCACTTTGAGAGGCCGAAGTGAGAGGATTGCCTGAGCCCAGGAATTCAAGACCAGCCTGGGCAACACAGTGAGACCCTGTCCCTACAAAAAAGTTTAAAAGTTAGCCAGGAGTGGTGGTGTGCATCTGTAGTTCCAGCTCCATGGGAGGATCACTTGAGGAGTTTGAGGTTGCAATGAGCTATGATGATGCCACTGCACTCTAGCCTGGGTGACAGACCAAGACCCTGTCTACAAATGACCAGCAGGTACATGAAAAAGCTCAACATCACTAATCATAAGGAAAATGCAAATAAAAACCACAATGAGATCATCTTACCCCAGTTAGAATGACTATTATCAAAACCACCCCAAAAAACAGATTCTAGTGAAAAAAAAGGGAACACTTTTACACAGTTGATGGGAATGTGATTTAGTACAGGTATTGCGAAAAACAGTATGGAGAGTTCTCAAAAAGCTAAAAATAAAACTATCATATACAATTCAGCTATTCCACCACTGGTTATTTATCCAAAGGAAAGAAAATCAGTATTTCAAAGCCATACCCGCACTCTCATGCTCACTGCAGCACTATTCACAATTGCAAAGATAAGGAATCGGCTTAAGTGTCCAGGCATAGAAAGACATATTTTGCAAGTTTTCACTCACAAATGAGAACTTAAAAAGTTGATCTCATGGAGGTAGAGAGTAGAATGAAAGTTACCAGAGGCTGGGATGAGCACAAAGATAGAGTTGCATAGAAGGATAAAGTTCTAATATTCAATAACATAGTAGGGTGACTATAATTAACAACAACGTATTCTACATTTCAAAATGCTGGAAGAGAGGACTTGAAATGTTTCCCACATGTAGAAATGATAAATACTCAAGGTGATGGATTCCCTAAATACCCTGACTTGAGCATTACACATTCTATGCATGTGACAAAATGCATATATCTCATAAAAATGTACATATATTATATATCAATAAAAGAGTGGTTGTACAGTGTGCTGCTTGGGTAAATTAATTTGTTTGTTAAAGCCTTACATTTATTCATCTAAAATATTATCCAATGATAGCCAATTTAACCAAAAGAATGCTTTTGTAACAGGCCATTGCAGCTAACTATTGACTGTTTCATTAGCTCATTGATTCATCTCATTTTATCATTGATAAATCTCAAAAATCTTTTTACTTTCTTTAAGAAATAAAACACGGCCGGGCGCGGTGGCTCAAGCCTGTAATCCTAGCTCTCTGGGAGGCCGAGGTGGGCAGATCGTTTGAGCTCAGGAGTTCGAGACCAGCCTGAGCAAGAGCGAGACCCCATCTCTACTATAAATAGAAAGAAATGAATTGGCCAACTAATATATATAGAAAAAAATTAGCCGGGCATGGTGGCACATGCCTGTAGTCCCAGCTACTTGGGAGGCTGAGGCAGCAGGACTGCTTGAGCCCAGGAGTTTGAGGTTGCTGTGAGCTAGGCTGACGCCACGGCACTCACTCTAGCCTGGGCAATAAAGTGAGACTCTGTCTCAAAAAAAAAGAAAAGAAAGAAAACACAACCATAGCACTACTGAGTAATGGTCTCCCTTTATTTCCTGTTCATCCAAGAGTGCCCAAAATGAGATTATTTCAATTAATCACCAAAGTACATTTAAATGTCTCCTTTTAAAAGTCTTTGCAATTCTGGATTCTAATGCCTCTAAGTTTTAAAAGTAAATTTAATGCTAATTAAAAGTACAGTAAACTATGCACCTAAAAGTGTGACTTTTACTGTGTGTAAATTATACTCCAAATAAATTGAGTAGTACAGTAGAAAAGTAGGACAAAAGTACAGTAGAAAAGTAGGACATATTTTTAAACCACAATGGTGGTGTAAAAAAAAAACACCATTTTTTTAAAACTACCATACCACTGTTTAAAATCTGTGTAGGCTGGGTACAATGCCTCACTCCTGTAATTCCTGCACTTTGGGAGGCTGAGATGGGAGGATCGCTTGAACCCAGGAGTTCGAGACCAGCCTGAGCAAGACCCAGACCCTCTTGCTACTAAAAATAGAAAAAAATTAGCAGGGCGTGGTGGTGTGTTCCTGTAGTGCCAGCTATTTGGGAGGCTGAGGCAGGAGGATCACTTGAGTCCAGGAGTTGAGGTTGCAGTGAGCTATGATGACACCACTGCACTCTAGCCCAACAGACAGAACAAGACCTTGTCTCAAAAAAAAAAAAAAAAAAAAAAGGCTGTGAATACATTAATTCTCCAGACTTAGGTATTAATGTTACCTCCATTTTACTGATGAGAGTTTGAGTCACTTGCTTAAGGTCACACAGTTAAAAACTGGAATCTGGACTCAACCCAAGTCTGTTTGAATATCACAGGTTGTATTTCCATCCTTAAAGTTTGCATTTGAGTGAAGCAGATCTGGTTGACAAGTCACTTTACTGGGTGCTGCTTCTAATGTGTTTTTCCCTTCTTAGGGACCAGCATGAGCGACCTTCTGCCCTTCAGCTCCTGCAGCACTCCTTCTTGAAGAGAGGTCACTGAACATACATCAAGACTTTCTTCCCAGTTCCACTGCAGATGCTCCCTTATTGCTTAATTGTGGGGAATGACGGCTAAGGGACCTTGGTTTTCCTACTGGAAATTCAATCTAACCCAATTTAACCAGACCCTGCAGTGCCACTAACCAAAAATTTTAGTTACATATTAGCCTCCTCAAGCTTCAGGCATGATTACCCATATGTATGAGAAAAGAATTTTCTTAAATAATAACAAAAAAAAATCTTATTCCAGTGTTTACAGTTTTGATTGTCTAGGAACTACAATCTCTATTGCTTTATATGATATTTCCTTTCATTTTTGGCCTGTTCTGTCAATTTTAATGTTATTAGTTAAAATAAATTGTGAAAGCAACTTATATTTTCTTCCTTGGTGAGTAAAGATGCTTACTTAATTCTCGTAAAGGAGACCAGAGGAAGGCAAGAAAGTAGGGCTGGGTGCGGTGGCTCACGTCTGTAATCCCAGCACTTTTGGAGTCCGAGGTGGGAGGATCACTTGAGCCCAGGAGTTCAAGATCAGCCTGGGAAATAAAACAACAATCTTTCTCTAAAAAAAAAAATTATAGATACACACACACACAAAAGGAAAGCCAGAAGTTAAGTTAAAAGAGATGCCAGAGCCTGTTTGGTTTGGCAGCAAATTTAACCTTAAAGATTCTAGAAGCCTGAAGAACTCATACGAGGAGGTAAGAGCCTTGGCATTTCATTATCAGGGGTTCCCAAACTCCTCAGAAGTCTCCAAGAAGTTGGGCTACTCAAGGTGACACCATAAACCTCAGGCTACTTTCCCTGTAATTTACTTGTAGTATGACTTGAGGTCTTCACCTATTTGTAGTGAATTAGGCCATTACCACTTCTATAACTAGCTAAGCCTAAGCCAGGTGGCAGGACAAAAGCTAGGTCTGATAAGGGCATAATGTGTCAGGACACAAACTTTTCCAGAAAACGTTGCTCATTTCACCTAAATGGTTATCCTCGCCGAAGGCATTCTCCAAACACTTTCATTTCCTGAATGTTGGTAAACCTCACAGAATTGAGCAAGGATGAGAGTTGTGAGAATGATTACAAGCCTTTTTAAGTTAGTGGACTAAGCCTTTTTGATAGGTTCCTATTGCTGCTGAATTCACTTATGGACTAGATCTCATTCGCATTGTTTAAGCTATAGCCACAGAGTTTTTTTAGTGGCTGTCATCATTTCAAGGTGGCACAAGAACAAATTCACTTTAGGTGTATTCTAACACTCGTATCAGGCTTTGTCAAAACCAAACTGCTGCTTTAGTTTTTATGAAATAAATGTGAAATGCAGTCCAGGTGAGGTAAAAGCAGATTTTACTTTGGCTAACAGATAACATTAAATGAGTCTTCGTGGGACTATCTTCTTTCTCTCAAATTTGTACATTCTTTTTTCATATTTGATTAAGAATTTAAGGGATGAATGTGTCCCTTATTTTACTTACTTGCATATCAATATGACCAGAAATAATAATTTTGAAAATATAGGGCTTAATTTTTTTTTCATTTTGGAGAGATCTTCAACATTCTTTAAAATCTAGATGTTCCATTGGATTTTGGAGCAATTAACTATTTACGTTCGAGCTTGTTAAACTCTATGGGGAAAGAACAAGGAGTAATACACATTTTTCCTGTGTATACAGATCATAGTAATGGACATATAAAGTTGGTGTTAACAAATCTACCCTTCTTCTATTGAAATATAAGAATACTGAATATAATTTTGGAATACTAAACAGAACCTTCAAAAAGCTTAAGTTTTCAACAGGCAAGCCTGATCCTAAGAGCTTTCTGTTGTTTTTGTTGTTCA
>VSMD01128254.1:0-24346 GCA_008750895.1 Mirza zaza | reverse complement strand
AAATAACCATAGTGGCCGGGGGCGGTGGCTCAAGCCTGTAATCCTAGCTCTCTGGGAGGCCGAGGTGGGCGGATCGTTTGAGCTCAGGAGTTCGAGACCAGCCTGAGCAAGAGCGAGACCCCATCTCTACTATAAATATAAAGAAATTAATTGGCCAACTAAAATATATAGAAAAAATTAGCCGGGCATGGTGGCGCATGCCTGTAGTCTCAGCTACTTGGGAGGCTGAGGCAGCAGGATCGCTTGAGCCCAGGAGTTTGAGGTTGCTGTGAGCTAGGCTGACGCCATGGCACTCACTCTAGCCTGGGCAATAAAGTGAGACTCTGTCTCAAAAAAAAATAAAATAAAATAAAATAACCATAGTATCCACATACATACTCAGTTGTCTCTTGTCACAGCAAGTTTGCTACTGTTGGCAAAGAGGCATCAGTAGTGACTTGCATTATGTGCTGTACCTGCCTCTCCAATTTCCTCATATCTAAATGTTTATAGAAATAAAATATGGAATCTTAGGCCCAACTAAGACTTGAATTATTTTATCTAGTCTTTTTTTTTTTTTCCAAAAAAGGATTGTCTTAAATCTTCCAGTAGCAGATGATCATTTGACTATTATTATTAAAATATTCCTATATTACAATAAGAGGGGAAAGAACTGTTTGTAAAATTCTTCCTCCTTGCCATCATCACTGGCACTGATATTTTAAAGGTTGAGATTGTACTTGTGTGTGTGTATGTGTGGGTTTTTATTTATTTAGTTATTTATTTAATTTTGGTAGCAATGTGACAGATTTTGTGGGTAGAAAATACCCCTTTCTTGAAAGTATGTAATTAAAAATACAAGTATAGGCCGGGCGCGGTGGCTTACGCCTGTAATCCTAGCACTCTGGGAGGCCGAGCCGGGTGGATTGCTCAAGGTCAGGAGTTCAAAACCAGCCTGAGCGAGACCCCGTCTCTACTATAAAAATAGAAAGAAATTAATTGGCCAACTAATATATATATAAAAAAAAAATTAGCCGGGCATGGTGGCATATGCCTGTAGTCCCAGCTACTCGGGAGGCTGAGGCAGGAGGATCACTTGAGCCCAGGAGTTTGAGGTTGCTGTGAGCTAGGCTGATGCCACGGCACTCACTCTAGCCTGGGCAACAAAGCGAGACTCTGTCTCAAAAAAAAAAAAAAAAATACAAGTATAAGTAGGCTCTAGCTCTTGAAAAGTTGTTTAGTTGGAAGCCGGGCGCAGTGGCGCTCACGCCTGTAATCTTAGCTCTCTGGGAGGCCGAGGTGGGCGGATTGTTTAGAGCTCAGGAGTTCGAGACCAGCCTGAGCAAGAGCGAGACCCCATCTCTACTATAAATGGAAAGAAATTAATTGGCCAACTACTATATATAGAAAAAATTAGCCGGGCATGGTGGCACATGCCTGTAGTCCCAGCTACTCGGGAGGCTGAGGCAGCAGGATTGGTTGAGCCCAGGAGTTTGAGGTTGCTGTGAGCTAGGCTGATGCCATGGCACTCACTCTAGCCTGGGCAACAAAGTGAGACTCTGTCTCATAAAAAAAAAAAAAGAAAAGTTGTTTAGTTGGAAAAGACAAATTACCAACTTATTAATGTGTACAGAATGGAGTATTTCAAAGTGAAAAACATCAGTATATTTGTACCAGTTATTAGTAATATTCAGAGACTAATATTTTGAGTATAAATTGAGACAACATAATTACTGTAGTGTATAACTATTATTGTAAAACCTTTAATAGCTTTCTAAAATGATTTAGCATTTTTCTATTTAGTATCTAAATCACTCTTTTCAAATGATTATACACATACACTAAATTAAAAGAAATTGGGGTGTTTAGGAAAAGTTGAAATGATGGAATGTTTTTGGCCTTAGCAAACATTAAAATTATAAGAAAAACTAAAAAACACTTTTAAAAATTCCAACACAGAAACATTCCTTCTTATATTTTCTATTCTGGCATGTACAGGGATAGGGAGGCTGTGTGGTCTACTGGTTAGAGCAAAGGACTGGGAGCCAGGAGGATCCTGGGTTCCAATGCGGGGCTAACCACTGACTTACTGTGTGACCTTGGGCAAGTCACTTGACATCCTTGTGCCTCAGTCAACCATCTGGAAAATTGGTTAAAAAGCAGGACCTCGCTGACAACCAGATGCTGCATCTGAGCTGAGCTTTTCTGGGTAAATAAACTACAAAAACAATTTAGAATTTTTAAATCCCCCTTTATAATTTTTAGTATTTGTAACATTTTAGGATAAACCAAAGTTCTTTAAGGCACAGTAATATTTGGTTGTAAGGTTTCAATAATTGCTAAGAATTTTTATAGTAAAATGGTAGCCCAAAACTTAGGCTCATATTTGTATTTGAATTTCCTTTGAGAGAGAAAAAATAATAAGGTTTATTAACCTGTAAAGCCTATGGTATAGGTATGTGTTATATATTTCAGTATATGTTGTACTTTTTAGAGATTTTTTTTTTAAGAGATTGTTGTTTTTATTTTTATGTTTAGGCACCGGCTTTTCCGTGAACATTGTGTGTGTGTGCAAGGAAACTATATAAAAGATTTAAATATCCTTGGAAGAGATCTTTCAAAAACTATAATAATTGACAACTCACCACAAGCCTTTGCATATCAGGTAGGAAAAAGTTGTTAAACTCAGATTGGAAAAAATACAATGAAAACAAATACTGGCAAACAGAAAATGATGAGAGAAGAACAAGAGAATTTTCACTGGTGGAATTTCCATTTAGTGTGTCATTTTTTAGAATTAGAAATGCCAAAGTGTATATTCTTTGCGTAAAATTTTTCTTTTAAATGAATTGCAACACAAATGAAGAAAAATCTGAGTAGTGAATCGGAACAAGGAGCTATAAGATATGTCATTTAATAGCATTCTTATCAGTTATTAAATCAATGATATTAGCTTAACTATGTTCTTCTGGTCTGTTTATTTTATTTCACATTCTGAATTATTTTCTTAGACTATTCCAGCAGTCTGTTTGTACCCTTTGTTAACATTCCTTTGAAATATAATTATAACTAAAGAGCCATCCTTGAAAGATATATTTTACATTACAAATATGTCCATGTGATAGGATTTCGGAGATTTTGCTTCACAGTAAATCAGTGTAGAATAGGGATGATGGAAAATGGATGGAGTATAAATAAAAACAAAATTGGCCTTTAACTTTTGAGTGTCAAAATATCCACAAAAAAAAGCAAAAAAGGGAACTGCATATGATATTGAAATGTGTTCACATTAGGTCCCTGCTTTTATTTGCTTGCCCTTAAATTTGTTTTTAAGAATTTCATCTTGGGAGGAGGGAGGGGAGGTGGAAAAAAAAAAAAAAAGAATTTCATCTTGGTTGCTAGATAAAATCATTTCAATTATCCTCTATCTCATATGTAACATTGTTTTTAGACTCTTCTTCATTGCAACACCACTGAGTCAGTTTGTTACGTTTCTGCTATGTTTCAGGTTATCATGCTGCTTTTGGGGACTAGAATAATGAATGGGACAATGGTCCCTGTGTTAAAAAAAAAAAAAAGTATGTGTTCTGCTCTTGTTCTCTGTTTAGATTGGCAATATCCCTTCATTCACAATGCCTAGCATTGTACTAATAGTCATTACTTCTTGAATAAATAAATGAATGTTTTGAATTATGTTAATGACACTTATAAAACTTGCTTTAATGGAACTATGTTTAATTTTATATACACTGAGAAGAAATGACACTGAAAAACTAATAGGCTTCAAGTTATTCTTTAACATCTGTCTCTTGTACTATTGAGTTGTTAGTGAAAACTCTTGTGATATTTCTTTTGAAAAGAACTCTTAGAGCAGTATTTACTTAAATCTGTTGTTTTCTTTTTTAAGCTTTTCCAAACTAGGCAAAATATAAATAAAAAGAGGATTTAATTTACTTATTTATCATTTTAGCTTTCTAATGGAATCCCTATAGAAAGCTGGTTTATGGATAAAAATGACAATGAACTCCTAAAATTGATTCCATTTCTGGAGAAGCTTGTAGAACTGGTAAGTATATCTTATAATTTATCTTTCCATATTGTGTTTTTGTTAGCTCAACTATATTGAAATAAATCTCCTTTTTAATTTCTTCATTTTATATGTACTGACATTTAAAGTCAACTATGAGCCGGGTGTGGTTGCATACACCTGTAGTCCCAGCTGTTTGGGAGGCTGAGGTGGGAGGATCACAAGCCCAGGAGTTTGAGGCCAGCCTAGGCAACACAGCCAGACTCCATCTCTCTAAAAAAATAAAATAATAAAGTCAACTGTGGTGGGAGATTGGGGCAAATGTTAAAAAGCATTATATGCGGCCAGGCGTGATGGCTCACGCCTGTAATCCGTGCACTCTGGGAGGCCGAGGCGGGCGGATCATTTGAGCTCAGGAGTGCGAGACCCTGTCTCTACTATAAATAGAAAGAAATTAATTGGCCAACTAATATATATAGAAAAAACTAGCCGGGCATGGTGGCACATGCCTGTAGTCCCAGCTACTTGGGAGGCTGAGGCAGTAGGATTGCTTGAGCCCAGGAGTTTGAGGTTGCTGTGAGCCAGGCTGACACCACGGCACTCACTCTAGCCTGGGCAACAAAGCGAGACTCTGTCTCAAAAAAAAAAAAGCATTATATGCATTTTTTTAAATTTTATATATTAAAATTATGCTTATCAATATTAAATTTATAGGTTGAATGTTTACTGTTTCAGTAGACTTCCTCTTATAAATCACTAACCGGTTGTGTTTGAAATAACATTAAGTTGATTTCATTTTGCTTTCATAATTCACAACTAGAATTAATGTTATGTCACTGAAACTTTATTCTTAGAATTATTTTCCTATATCCATGGATCAATCAACTTTAAAGACTAATGTAGAAAGTAGAATTCAGTGGCTTAACCCTTTTATCTATCTTTTTGTTTGACCTCTTATTGCTTCATTGTTCTTATGAAATTAAAACTTTAATGAAAGTTTTCTTTAACCTGAATTTAATTCTGAGTTAATTATATCTGTGTAGTATGTCTATATTTGACAAACAATAACATTTTAATTGTAAAATAAACAGTATATTTTCTCTGCAAAATAAGAATGTTTGTAATATTATCATATCTTTGAAATTCTGTAGCTTTCAAAAAATTGTCTCTTTTTCCACACAGAATGAAGATGTTCGACCTCACATCAGAGACAGATTTCGCTTGCATGATTTGCTGCCCCCAGATTAAGTACAAAGACTTGTCAAATCACTGAAGGGGGAGAGGACCCTTTTGGACTAAGACAAAAACATTGCCATTACTGTTGAAATTTTGCATTTTTGTACCCCGTCTTGCTTTTCTTATCTTTGGTGCCCAATAATAATCAAGGGTTACAGAAAGAGACTTTATCTATCTCAGATTGAATACATACAGTAGGTAGGCTAAAACAGAAGAGTCTTTAGAACTAGTGCAATTCCAGTGAAATTTTTTTATGTACAGGACATCTGCAGTTTATAAAGAATTCTGTTTCTGCCACCAGCAGTTTGACCTGTAGTCACACAGGATTTTATGATAATAACAGAGATGAAAATGGACTTTTATTTTCTCTCTGTTTGGTGCTCTAAGTGGGTTTGTAGCCACTTTTCTGTTACTTTACGATTCTCATTTCAACAGGAATGGCCAGTAAAAGTTGTTTTATTTTTCCTGTTAAGGTTTATAACCTTTTTACATTTTTGACCTATATTAGATTAGAATTTCATTATGCATTCCTTTTAGTTGAGGCGCTTCATAGTTTTCTGGAAATAGTCAATTTTTAGTTTTTTATTATACATTTGAATGGCCGTTTTCCTGCTTTGTCTGCCTGCATATTGTATATTTGTTTAAAAATATTCTCTATTTTAGTCCATGTAAGTTTCATTTAGAAGACATGCATTTATATTTTGTTTCTGTAATATTCTACTGTAGGTGAAATCTTTACAAAAATCAAGAGACTGGGTAGATAAGAATATATGAATGACTAATATTCAAAAGATTTAAACCATTGTGATGGCGTGTATTCCCAAATGGTAATATCTTGCAATGGCACACAGATTTAAATGGATAAAGGTATACCTCAGAATTCACTGTGCTCACCAATCTTTGAGGAGAATGGGTTTGGTCACCTGTTGGGCTTGATTTAGTTACTGCTGCCTTTGGTTTTCTCCAGGAATGAAGTATTCAGCACAGTGACTCAGTATTTTTAGTTATTTTGCATGGGCTGGTAGTACCTCTGTTATGCTCTCGGTTACAATCAATTTAAAACTCTGTGTAACAGTCTTGGTACCTAACAGTAGCTATGCATAATCCTGTGGCACAGTACACTCCCAAGCCACCAATGCAGTTAATATGCTCTCATAGTGGTTTTTCTATACTATATGAAAATAGTCTTCAAGCCTTGGTTCTCTAATGCAGCTACCACAAGAGGTTGATATTTTTATAGTGGCGTGTAATCTCCTTTTCGAGAGGCTTTTTATGGAAGGTAGAATTTGTAAAAGTTAGTATGCTTTGCCTCTCAACTGCATTAACATGCCACAGGCTCAGACTGTTTTTATGTAAAGGATGTCAAAGAACAGCACTTTTTCTAAAGAGAAGTTTGATATTTTGTATGCTTGTTAAGAAAGTACAGTATTGGAAATTAAAGGTGGACAACTGATAATTGAGGAGTATGTCAATTAATTTTTTATGTATATTACCTGTTTACTTGTACAACTTACTGTACAAATTACATGCAGCTTCATTTTCAAATGAATCCTTAAAATAAGGAAATCTTTTTAGGAAAACATTTAATTTTTGTATTTTTGATTTTAAAGGCATGAGTTATGTCAATTTTCAGTGTATTAATGAAGATTTTAACTTTTCATCAGGTTGAGTGTTTTCTTACTATATTATCTGTTGTGTATGTAGTTAGCATATTGTGTCACTGAAATGTTTAAAAATCTAGCATGTAGAGCAAGCCTGTTTTGTGGAAAATCCTTATTCATTAAAAAAATAATCATGGCAGATTTTCTGCAAAAAAAGCAAAAGCATTTGCAATTCAGAATACTGATTTTTTTTTTTTAATTTAAAGAAAGGTATTTTGCTTGCAGGAAAAAATACTACAGATTCATTTTAATGAGAATCTTTGAAATGTATTTATCTTTAGGGCATATGGGCATCTTTATGCTGTTTGTCTTCTGTCTTTCTTGAAATAAAATGTACATACGTTACCTTTACATATGCTCTTGCTCAAAATTGTGAACCCAGTTACATTTCTCCCTGCTCCCCTCCTTTTTCTGCTCAAACAGCAAAACCCAAAACCTATACAAGATCTGAACTTTCAGCATACATTATAATTGCTGAAAGTCTTCCTAAGTAAATACAGTTTCAAAGGGCTTTCCCATAATTTAAAGGGAAATGTAAGCACCTATACCATTGTGCCCATGGGCACTTTAAAAATAAACATCATTTTTTAAATTGTCTTTTATTAATGGTAATAGTTGTTTTCGATCCTATGCTAGGAGAGAGTTCCTTTAAGTCAGCTGATAAATGAATCAAGCATAAGAAGCTTCTGTAAAGAAATAAACTAAGGGAAATTTTATATGGCCTGAGAAAATTTCTTGAGACCAAATTAATATATTTTTTCTTCATTACTTTACTTGGGTCATTTTAAATTTAATAAAAAATTTAAAATAATTTATAAAGAGACAATTTAGTCAGCTTCCTTCAACCTTAATATAATGTTTTATCTTCCCATTATCCCCGTCTTGTCTTTCTCTGTTGGTAAATGTTAAACACTTCCATTTGGTTAACTGGAGGTGTATATTTTTTTAATTGAGATGTGCCCAGCCCCTTCTGCTCACACAGGAAATGTGAACTCTTAAAAAAACTGACTGTAGTAAATGCAGGAGAGATCAATACCTGATGAGACACAGCAAAAGTGACCTGTATACACATTAAAACTCTGAAGTACATATTAAAATTGTGCTATTTCCAGTAATAAATGTCTGACTTTTAAGACATTCTTTTAAATGTTTGTATCATTGTTAGAGAAGATGTTTTAATCAGTTGTGTTTTTTAATTCCATGTAATATATGTAGCCCTAATCAGATTTATATCACCATATTTCTCCTTGGGTCCTAAAAAATTGATGACAATTCGTAACCATAAATTGTTTTATATTAGCTAGTATGTATATTTATTTACCCGATGGCTTTATCTGTTTCCCCAAAATTGTTGGGGATTTGTTGAAAGCATTATGTAACTTCTATAAACAGCTATTTTCTTGTAACTGTCAGTGAAATGGATGTGTACATTGTTTTTTTTATATTTCTCTGGTTTTTTTTTTTTTTTTTTTTTTTAAGGGTTAACATAGAATGGTTTTTTAAAAAAGTTGTCTTTGGCCAATGTCTTTTTTCAGCTAGATATTACTTTCATTCAACCTTCTAAAGAAGTTTGTTTCTCATTGTTCTGTTCAGTCAACTTGCCTGAAAAACAGAGACTTCATCTCATCAGTGAAGAAAAACATTTCATTACACCTACAAATCTTTCCAGCGAGCACAGAATTCTTCATAAGGACCAGATCTCTTCCACGTCTGTCAGTCACATAAAGCTGAAATGTAAAGGACACTGAAGCCTTCATATAATTGTACTAATATGATGGTGTTATATACTACATTATTAGCTAGTTAAGGTTTTCTGACCTGACCTCTTTTTGTCTTCCTAGGTATTTATTTGTTATCTCTCTTAAATCTTGTGTATCTAAATTAACTTAGTTGATAGTTACCCACTGAATAACTATGCCAAGCAACTAGGAAAGAATGTTTATTTTATTTCCCCTTATAGGGGAAGAGTGGACTGGGAACAAAAATGTATGGGCCAAAAGGCCTTTGATTGTCATTCATTCACTTTTTTATTCCTCTCATGAGCTATATTTGAGTATAGTATTTTTTTAGTGCTGATGTGCTTATGTCATTACTTTTCACGTCTTCCCCTAAATTGAAAGCCTACAAGGAACCTATATTACATACATTAAGATTTTCAGAATAGAAACCACAAAACTCAGTATCTTATCTTTAAATGCTAAATTATTATTGGAATCCAAGTCTCACTAATTAGGATACATTTTTATAAAATGTTTCTCTGTATCTTGAATTGAAATTACTTGTTCAGAGGCAAGAGTTCTGGGGATATTACATATTCTGAGATCTTTTTTTAAAAAGGGGATATGAAAGCAACAAATTTATTCTAGTTAGTTTATGGTTTTGATAGTAGTAAGATAAATCAGTGGTTCCCAACCCTGACTCTGCATTAGAATTATACTGATGAGCTTTTGAAATACAGATTCCTGGGGCCTACCTCTGGAAAATTGTCTCACTGGCTCTAGCGTGGATCTCTGTATATTTTTTAAAGCTTTCCCAGTGATTCTCAATAGCCAGGTTTGGGAGATCACTGTTTTAAGTAATGTGATAGTGTTTTGAGACTAGGCAACAAAGTAAAAGTTTACCAGACATATCTTTGTAGTAGGGTTTCTTTTTTAAACATGGGACCAGGTTTCACAGAACTTATTCAAGATACATGGAGGAATAATGAAGATTGAGGCTACTGCTCATCATTTTGTCTTTGATACTTTTTTTTTTTAAGACTTTGCATTTCTAGGACTTGGAATAGTTGATAATATACACAGCTGAAGGACATGTCCCTGAATGAGACCATTATATATATTGCCTGTAAAATATTTCACTATTTTTTTATTTTATAAATCTTTTTAGAAATAAGCAATGAAATACTACTTTCATTTTTTGAAATGGGATTTTTCAAGGCAGTGTCCTTTTGGCATTAAGGTAGGGGGGAGTTAATATTCTCTCTACCTGTTTCCACATGAATCAATATAAAGTCATGGACATTTAAAAATTTCAATTTAATTTCTACTTATTTACTATGCAGTATAGCCGTGAACAAGTAATGTAGATTTAGTTTTCTCATCTTCAAATGCCCTTATCACCCTACCTCACAGGGTTGTTGTGGGGATAAATAAAACTTTTATGGAAGTACTTTTCTTTGATTATATTTTATCAGCCACCAGAAATAATACAATTTCTAATGACTTGTATAGGGCTGATTTTGTTTACAAGTATACAGTTTTCTCATATTTCTTTCCATTTTCATGTTAATCTTCAGGACAAACCTGTAAGGACCTTAGAGTGGGTTACAGATAAGGAAATTGGGGCTCAGAAAAAGCTGTGACCCAAGACCATGTAGCTATTCTGGGAGACTTAAATTTAGTTATCACTATGATTTGCTATTCCCGATGCCTTGGCTTTCTTGTATGATCATGTTTGTACATGAATACAAAGCTTTCTCAAATTTACCAATTAAGCCAATAAAATATATATACGGTATTATCAAGTAGACTTGTAGATAACAGTACAAGTTTTAAACTAGAAGAAAATTCCAATGTCTAAGTGTACCTCTTTATTTTACACATAAGGAAATGAGTTTAGAAGAGTGTCTCTCCAAGATCACAGAGCTGGAACTAGAATCATGGTCTCTTTTTTTTTTTTTTGGAGTCAGAGTCTCACTCTGATGCTGGGCTAGAGTACCATGGCATCAGCCTAGCTCACAGCAACTTCAAACTCCTGGGCTCAAGCGATCCTTCTGCCTCAGCCTCCCAAGTAGCTGGGAGGGACTACAGCCATGCACTACCATGCCTGGCTAATTTTTTCTATATATGTTACTTGGCCCATTAATTTCTATTTATAGTAGAGAAGGGGTCTCACTCTTGCTCAGGCTGGTTTCGAACTGACCTCGAGCAATCCGCCCGCCTTGGCCTCCCAGAATGCTAGGATTACAGGCATGAGCCACCACGTATGAGACCCAAGGTCTCTTTATTTACCATTACTCAGAGTAATGATTTTAGAAGGAAAGGCCAAGGTCTCTTTATTTACCATTACTCAGAGTAATGATTTTAGAAGGAAGGGCCAAGATCTCTTTATTTACCATTACTCAGAGTAATGATTTTAGAGGGAAGGGTGTTTTTAATTTCTGGAACTACTGTGAACAGAGGTGAAATAGAACACTTGAGGATACCAACCTGAATAAAGAAGGGGTTGGTTTTGAAAAGTAGAGATAAGATGGCAAGAAGGAACCAGATTATAGTGAGCTAAGATGAAAAATTTATACTTGCTGTATAGGCTAAAATAACTTGAGCCAATGTAACTATAGAATAGTTCTCTGGTCCCCCCTCAGTCTCTGTGATGAGACTTTTGATAACTATTTTCCCTAAGCTCTAAAGGAATTTGGTGCTCACAGGTTTGAGTCATTGTAGCAATCCTTTAGAAATAAAAGTGCACTTAAGGCAGTCAGTCAAATAGTTGACTTGGGAGTCATGGTTAATCAATGCATGAAATTCAGGGTCAAAAGACCTGAATTCAAGTTCCTGAAAACTTAACCACTTACTAGGTAAGGCAGTTATCTGAACTTCAATTTTGTTCATCTGTAAAATGGGTGCACTAAGACCTACCTTCCAGAATTAAAAGGCTCAAATGAAACATTAAAGCATATTATAAAGTAATACGCAAATAAGATACCAGAATACAGCTGTTACAGCAGGTAGTTCGCTAAAGGAGGGGTATACAAGAGGGATGAGAACTATACACAAGAGTTTTGGGAGAAGAAAGGAGTGAACAGGATCAGGGTATTATAATACCATATAATCACAGATGTTAGGAAGAATTTTTAAGAAAGATGTGAACAGTGGGGTGCATTTAAACAAATGAAGACTGGATTAAGTGATAATGGAGAGGTTAGCCATGTTGAGAACATGTTTGATGAAATTTTGAGTGTTAAACGGTGATGAGGAAATTTAAGAGTGACTTGTTGAATGGCTTAAGAAGTGAGTAGTCAGGATAGCAAGTTCATATAAAGGATTTGCCAAGTTAGGAAAAATCCCCTTAGTAACGGATGAACCAAATGAACTAGTACAAGTGGCTATAAGTAGCCTTCCTAATGACAGTAAAAAGTCATTTAAAAAAGTCACTACCTTACTATGTTACATTGTTGGCTCTGTGAATGACAAAAGAGCAAAACTGAAGCTGCACTCAAACTTACGACCTAGCAGTGAAGACTGGCATTAATTCTAGTTGGGAAAAGGGTTATAAAGGAGAAGAATGGCTTTGAGGGTACAAATAACTATATCAAGATCCTCAAAATTTATTCAAGGGCTACAGCTAGGTTTGGTTGTGGGGAGGGAACATTCAAGCAGGGGAGTAAATGATTGCATTAGTCTTAAAAATATCACTTTAGACATTTCTAAAGTGGGTGGGTGGGAGACCAGTTAGAAGTTCTGAAGTTCTTCATGCAAAGTATTCCCTCTCTCCAAGACAACAAATGGTTAATGCATTGGGTGACAGCGTCATAGTGGACAATCTGAGGTGAAGAGGTAGTTATGGTTCTAGAGAGTATGGCTTGTCTGGTTTACTGAGAGCTTACTAACCATGTGGATTTAGGGGACTTCCTGAGGAAAGGCATGTTTTTCCCATTGTCCAGACAGGAATGAGAAGGTACTATAGGATTTTACGATGCCCTATAAAAGTATAGAAAAATGTATGGGAGTTGAATGGAGACACTATCAACTATCATTTTATATCTTATAAGATTCTTGGGTATGTTGTTGTTTTGGTTTAAAATGAAAGAAATTTCATTTAGCTGTTTCTGTATCAAGTTATATAAATCAGATCTTTACAAAATGTAATCTTTTTCCAAGCAATCACTGGAAAAAATAATGACTCATTGATTTTGGAATTTATACATAGGAGTTTTTAACCTAGCCCTTTTGCCCTTTAGCCTTAAGCTAGTTCATCTTTATGAGATTTTGAGATGGGTGCATAAGGTACTTCTTTTTTTCTTTTTTTTGAGACAGAGTCTCACTTTCTTGCCCAGGCTAGAGTAAGTGCCGTGGCATCAGCCTGGCTCACAGCAACCTCAATCTCCTAGGCTCAGCGATCCTACTGCCTCAGCCTCCCAAGTAGCTGGGACTACAGGCATGTACCACCATGCCCGGCTAATTTTTTGTATATATATTTTTAGTTAGTCAATTAATTTCTTTCTATTTTTGGTAGAGACGGGGTCTCGCTCAGGCTGGTTTCAAACTCCTGACCTTGAGCAATCTACCCACCTTGGCCTCCCAGAGTGCTAGGATTACAAGTGTGAGCCTCCACGCCCAGCCTAAGGTACTTCTTAAATACAAGCCATGAGCAGCTTTGCTTCACTTCTGCTGTCATTTACTCTCCTTTAATGATAACTTCTTGGGGACAGAAGATTGATTGATTGATTGATTGATTGATTGATTGTTGATTTAGAGACAGAGTCTTGCTTTGTTTGCACAGGCTAGAGTGAGTGTCGTGGTGTCAGCCTAGCTCACAGCAACCTCAAACTCCTGGGCTCAAGCAATCCTACTGCCTCAGCCTCCTGAGTAGCTGGGACTACAGGCATGCACCACCATGCCTGGCTAATTTTTTCTATATATATTAGTTGGCCAATTAATTTCTTTCTATTTATAGTAGAGACGGGGGTCTCGCTCTTGCTCAGGCTGGTTTTGAACTCCTGACCTCTAGCAATCTGCCTGCCTCGGCCTCCCAGAATGCTAGGGTTATTAGGTGTGAGCCACCCTCACCCAGTGGGGACAGAAGTTTTAATGTTACTTTGTTCAACATTTATTGATTACCTATTCTGTTGTCTATAAAAGGGGAATAGTTACTGTATTTGTAATTACAGGATTCCCCTAGAGACTTAACATGTGAATCACAGGTTAGTTTTAAAGACTAAGTGGAGTCCCTAACATGTAGTTATAGACATGTGTTTCCCTGCTTCCTCATTTGAAAAAGTATATACAATATTGTGAATAAATTCTCAATTTGTTTCAAAAACTTATCAATGCTGCATACACATAGCCCATGTAGTTTTCCATAGCACCTTCAACCCCCACATCTCATTTTCAATTTTATATGGGTTAACACTTTGAAGTTAATATCCCCAGAGCCTAGAAGAGTACTTTGGTACAGGGTAGGCACTCAATAATTGTTTGATAGATCAAGGAAAGAATGAGCCCACATTTCAAAGTTTGGACTTCTTAATCCAGAAAATTGATTCATTCAGTGCATACAAAATTGATGAGATTCAGGGAAATTCGTTCACACTAATCAAAGTCACAAGAGACTAATTTTTATACCAGAATTCAATTTTATTCATTTACTGTCAGTTTCCTCTGTAAGAAACTAAATTAGATTACTTCTTGGTAAGAGTAGAACCAGAGAGGGAGTCTACCCCCTCTATTAGCCATTAAGAGAACCTTAATGGCTAATATCAAGTCAAGAGGATGCCTTCATCTCCACTAGATATGTATTTGCTAAAAGACTGCAGGCCAACTTACCTTTTTCTCTGGGGACTCAAAATGTTCTTTGGCTTCCCTTTCCCTATATTTCACTTTTTCTGTCAACATTTTTTAAAGACAGATTGTCTTAAAACCTATTCAACCAACACAAATAACTAACTACATTACCACTTCATATATATATATATATATATATATATATATATATATATACACCCTTGCTTTCCTGAGACTTGAGATAGCTTTCCTCCACCTTGAGATAGTTAATTTGGATGTGGCATCTTCTTAGCCACTTATTTACTATTTCCTGGTTCAGTTACTGCTACAATGCTGAGTGCTTACTAGTAATAAACGCTTGCTTTTTTGGGATCCAGCTCTAGTAATTTTCCTTTGAGACTTCCCCTCATGAAAAGAAACAATGGCCTGGTGGGCAGGTTTTTCTTGGAAAAGAACCCAGTTCTGAAAGGAAATATATTCATGCAGTCATTCAGTTATTAAGTGCCTACTATGTGCCAAACATAGACTTAAGTATACTAGAGAATTAGCCTCAAGATTTCTTAACTGCAATTAGACTGTACTAGGATGTATTTAAGATTTTTAGCTGAGGCCAAAATAGAATTTACTGGAAAGATATTGTGGTACCTCATGGCAATTAAGGAAGAGCTGGAGAACTGGACCTCAGGGAAGGCAGGAGGAATAGGTGGTTTGGGAAATCATCACCTCAGCAGGAGTTTGTGGCCCTCCCTTCAGGATGCTGTCCTCCACCACCACCAACTCCCAGGCTCTAGGAGTCTTGAGTTCCAAATTCTAAAGTCCTGGGAAAGAGAATCTTTTAGTTATCTATTAAATTAATAACAATTCACCCCAAAACTCAGACAACTACAATAACTTATCTGTCACAGATCAGTGGGTTGACTGGGCTCAGATGGGCAACTTTCCCTTAAGGTCTGCTGTGGTTGCATTCATACGGTGATTGGGGATAGAATCACCTGAAGGCTCAACTAGGATGGATGTCCAAGACGGCTTCTTCACTCTCATGTGCGGCATCTCTCTATACAGCCTCTCTGTGTTTAACTTGAACTTCTTAACAGTATGATGGTCCTGCAGTAGTAAAACTTCTTAAAAGATAGTTGGCTTCCACCAGAGTGAGCATTCCAAAGATACAGATGGAAGCTGCAAGGTACATTATGTATGGCATAGGCACTTCTGCCCTATTCTATTGGTCAAAAATGAATCACAGGGGCAGCCCAGATCTAACGGGAGGAGACTTCATAAGGGTTTGAATACTGTTCATTGGGGAGGCCACTGTTGGAGACTAGCTACCACAAAATGTGATGGTTCCACTGGGTTACTTATACCCACTGAGGAGCAAATCCAGATTTTATATGGCTTGAAGCACATACAATTTAGAAGGCTTTCTTGAATAATGGAAGGGGCTATACAGTGAGGGGCCCTGGAAGCTCAAGCTTCATCAGCCTCATAGTTAATCGCCTTCTGACTAGCTCCCTTCCCCGTATCAGCTATGATAAGGCAGCCAACATGGCTTTAGGGAGCCTACCTACTCTTGTGTACTAGGACAATTACCAGAAAAGATGGAATCTTGTGAGCTCTTCCCCCTTCACCAAAACTGTCCAGTGTTCAGTTCAATATAATCTAATCATCTGAATTACTGGAACCAGGTCTTCTGACCTCCAAGAAGTAAATTGAATATACCATATTCTACAGTATTTTTTTAAAAATTACTATTTTTTTTTTACAAAAGGAAACCGACACATATGGTAGAATTGGAAGGATACAAAATTTTTTAAAGACTTAACTATGCTCCCTGTATCTTTTTCCTCTGGCTGCTATTTAAAAGTTGATGTCCTTCAAGGTTGTCTCTCATTCTGTGCCATCTTCACACAGCCTCTACTTACACATGATTTCATCCACCACCATAATCAGATGACTCCTATTTCTCTATCTATAGTCCAGAACTCTCTAGTTCAATTGTGTATTAAATATTTCCACTTGGATGTCCCACAGGAATGTCAAGATCTGTGTGGCCAAATTTAATTTATTCTGTATTCCTTATTATGATGAGAGGCACCATTTGTCATTTTCAAAAACATTTATGGAGCATTTACTATATGCCAGGCACTGGGAATACAGTAGTAAAGAACACAGACAAGATCTCTATGCTCCAAAAAGACATTAAATAAACAAGATCATTCCAGATTGTGATAAGTGCTATGACAATGTGATGAAAGAGAATAACTGGAGAGGTTTCTTGCAAGAGGGAGATCAGAGAAGGACTTTCTGCAAAGGTTAACATTTGAATTTTTGTGAAGGAAGAAGAGAAGACACCATGCAAAGTGTGGAAGGAACACTGAAGATAGAACAGTTAAGTACAAAGCCCCTAAACAGGAAAAAGCTTAGTAAGTAGCCTTAGAGGGCTAGTAGCAATAAAGTTAATGAGAGAGAATAGCACAAGGGGATTGGTGGGAAGTAGGAGTCAGTAAAGAGTTAGGCCTTATTCTACTTTCCTACTTACCAGCTCCCATAATCATGTGAGTCAATTTCTTAAAATAAATCTCTCTTTATATATATACAAAATATATATATTATTGATCCTGTTTCTCTGGCCTTTGGAGATTGAGTGACACCCATCTAGTAGAAGCCACTAAAGGGATTTCAACTGAAGGGAAGTGGTGTCACAATCTGATTTACTTTTTTTGTTTGTTTGAGACAGTCTCCCTCTGTTGCCCCTGGTAAAGTGCAGTGGTATCTTTGTAGCTCACAGCAACCTCAAACTTCTGGTCTCAAGTGATCCTCCTGCCTCAGCCTCCTGAGTAGCTGGGACTACAAGGTATGCGCCATGACACCTGGCCAATTTTTCTATTTTTAGTAGAGACAGGGTCTCCCTTTTGCTCAGGCTGGTCTAGAACTGAGCTCAAGCAATCCTCCTGCCTTGGCCTCCCAAAGTGCTATCATTACTGGCATGAGCCACCATGCCCAGCCCAGATTTACATTTTTAAATAAGCAAACTGTCTAGTGTGTAGTAAATGGACTGTAAAGGGGAAAGAGTGGAAGAATGAAGACCAACTGGGAGGTTGTTAAAGTGTAACAGTCTAGAGCTGCAGTCCCCAACCCCCTGGCCATGACCCGTACTGGTCCGTGGCCTGTAAGGAACCCAGCAGCACAGCAGGAGGTGAGCAGTGGGCAAGTGGGAGAAGCATCATCTGTATTTACAGCCATTCCCCATTGCTTACATTACCACCTGAGCTCTGCCTCCCCCAATCCCATCCAGGGAAAAACTGTCTTCCATGAAACCAGTCCCTGGTGCCAAAAAGGTTGGGGACTGCAGGTCTAGAAATGGTCTGGATTAAGGTGGTAGCAAGAGACTTGAGGGTAATTAAATGGCTTCAAGATTAATATTGAAGGTAGGACTACAGAACTTGGTGATGGATTGAATTTAGGGAGAGAGAAGAAATCAAGAATAGCTCTGAAGTTTTTGACTTGGAGCAACTAGATGGGTGTCACTCAATCTCCAAAGGCCAGAGAAACAGGATCAATAATATATATATTTTGTATATATATATAAAGAGAGATTTATTTTAAGGAATTGACTCACATGATTATGAGAGCTGGTAAGTAGGAAACCTACAGGGCAGGCAAGCAGGCTGGAGACCCAAGAAAGATTTGATACAAATGGTGGAGGCAGAATTGCTTCTTCCTAAGGGTCTTGTCTTAATTTGGACTGATTGGATGAAGCTCATTCTCATTATGGAGGGTAATTTGCTTTATTCAAAGTCTACTGATTTAAATATTAATCACATCTAACAAATATATTCATAGCAACAACTAGACTGGTGTTTGACCAAAAACTGAGTACTATGGATACCATGGCCTAGCCAAGTTGATACATAAAATTAACCATTACAGTTACTAAGTTCTATTGACTCTGACCTTTAAATATTTCTCAGATTGCTTCCTTCCTCTCCATTGCCATTGCCTTAATTTTGGCTTGTGTTCTTCCCACTTAATTATTTATAAAATACTTATTAGGTACTATGCCAAATGTTGGAGATACAATTGTGAATAAGATAGACTGTGCCCTTAGGTACTCAAATGCCAGCCTTTTCCTCCTTATGTCTTGCCTCCTTCCAATACACCTTTATAAACGGATGTCTGTAGATCATTGCCTCTCACAGTTTAACTGGGCTCTTGAAAGACCTTGTTTATAAAATATTTATAGACTCTCTGAAAAGATATGCAAGAAAGTGAGCACAATGGTTTCCACTAGAAAGAACAGAGTGGCTGATTGTTGTATCTATGCTTTTATAACATGAATGTTGTACCAAGTACATGTATTATATATACAAAAATAAAAAACAACAAAAACAAATCAAAATACCTGAAACGGTTTGCCCCTCAAAACCCTGCAGTGGAGCCCAGTGGCCCAAGGAGAGAGGTTAGCCCATTTTAAGCCCTTTTTAATCAGTTTACCTGCTCAGTTTATCTCCGATTGCTCCAGTAAGTTAAGGGACCGCGCGAGTTCTTTCTACCGGAAATGCGCTTGATCAAATTTCACTTGGTCTCTCAAACGCCAGTTTCACCGGCGCCTACTTCAGGAAGCCTTTCCTACATCCTCCGACCCTCCGCCACCGTTAATGTTACCTTTTTATATTTAACCTCATAATGCTTCTTTTTGTTGCAGTCATCACACTGTGTCGAAATTTGTTTACACCTCTATCTTTGCTAGTTGACTGAGGACAAAGCTACAGTTTATGTCTAGCACAGATTGAGGAGTTTCGAAATTGTTCTGCGAAAGAAAAAATCAAAGTGCTGGCCTCCTGGGGCTCACAGGAAGGGAAAGCCTCGAGGACTGGGGCTCTCTTCGATCCCTTCGTGACTAACTCGAGACAAACGTGCCCCGAGCCGGCTGGGAAGGTTGCCAGGAACGCGGCCCTCTCCATTCGCTCCTTCACCAGCGCCCAGAGCACGCAGGGCTTCGAGTGGTCCCTTCCCCGCCAGCGCGCGACTGCACCCTCAGGGGGTCTGGGAGGCCCGTCCACCGCCCCCACTGGCGGGCACGGCGTTCAAAGCCCTCTTCTGAGCGCAGCGTGGAGAGAATGGGGTGCGGGGTCTCCTGGCTATCAGCCAGCGGCCAAGGGCGGTGATCACAGTGACCAGAGGGATGGTGCACTCTCGGGTCGTAGCTGGGATGGGGTTGGCAGGGGAGGGTTGGCGAGGACTGAGGAGAGCCAAGACCCAGGCAAGGGACCTCCCTACTAACTTCCCTGCACTTACGTTTCCTCTCCGGGCCCAAGCCAGGGCAGCGGTCTCCCCAACCCACAAGCTCCAGGACTATTTCGCGTCCTGGGAAACTGGACACACTGCCCTGCCATCCTCGAGTCCACGCCCCCTTCCTGCCAGCTCGCGTCGCCGTCGCGGCCGCGGCCGCCAGAAGGGGCGGGGCTTCGGCCCTGGCGCACAGTCAGCCACGGTCCCAGCCTGCCCCGCGCCGGCCAACGAGAGCAAGCCCAGTGACTCACCTCCGCCGCGCTAACTCCTCGCTAGCTCTTCCTCTCACACACGCTCACGCCCGGTTCGAGATGGCGGCGGCAGCGGCGGCGGCGGGGGACTCCGACTCCTGGGGTGAGGAGAAGTTCCGGGGCCAGGGCCCGGGCCGGCGCCGGCCCCACGCCGAGTCAGGCACTAATGCGGCTCGCTCTCTTCCGTAGACGCGGACACGTTCTCCGTTGAAGATCCCGTGCGGAAAGTGGGGGGCGGCGGCGGCACTGCCGGCGGGGACCGATGGGAAGGCGAGGACGAGGACGAGGACGTCAAGGTGGGTGCGGGCTGGGGTGCCGGGCAGCGCGGAAGCGGGCTGGCGCTGTGGCGGGCAGGGCTGTCCGTCGGTGAGTGGGCAGGCGGACTCTGGGCCCAGGGGCGTCGCCCGGGCCTGCGGGCCGTGGGTCCAGGTGCGAGCGTAAGGGCCCGGCACTGCCCTCTTTTCCTCCGCTTGCCGGCCATGTGGGCCGGCGACGGCCAGCGTGGTTCCCCGGACTCCTTCGCGGAGGGCGGCGGCCTGGGCCTCAGCCCCTTGAGGGTCTGCGCTCGGGCCTGGATCCCACCCGCCAACTGGCGGCGAGAGGTGACAGCAGCGGCCGGGCTGGCCCACGTGTAAGGGTTCGTGGTCCGGAGTCTCTGGCCGGAATGAGACTAGAAAGTTGGGAATTGAGCCCCATGGCTCATACCATATGGAAAGTCTCAAAATTCGCTTGCCGTTTTTTTCTCAGGTCTGCCCAGGGCTAGTAACCCATTTATGAAGGCCCACTTACAGGGTTCGAGCGGTTAGATGAGTAGAATATTTTGGCTTAATTTTAACCTTTTTTCCACACGAGAAGAATAAAGTGGAGTAACTTCTAGCTCTCCCTTCCCCCACCCTGTGGTAAAAAAGATGAGCTGAGCACTGAGGTAGCTTACTGTCAATGGACAGAAACGTGGGCAGACCATGCAGCAACCTGAAAAATGGAGAGTTATTCGTCTACGTGCGAACGACATCTAAGGAAATATTGAAGATTTGGTGGTTGTAGTAGATTGTGAGCCAGTGTTTTTATTTCCTATGCCTGTATATTTGAACCATTATTTACCTTCGTCGTTTGTTTTTGAAAACTCTCGAGGGCTCATCATATGGCTTTAGATGACATTTACTTTTGTTGGTCCGTCTCCCCCCACCCCCAGCTACAAAAGCCTTAAGTCTATAATGTTAAGTCTTTCATTAACAAAGTTGTCTGAAACTTAAATTTGTTATTTTTGTGCAGATAAAGTTTTATGTGAAATGGAAGATGGTTTTTCATGGTTTTGATTGAGTGAATGTTTTATTCTTCTGACTGCTGCCCTACAGCACAGAGAACTCTACAAATCCTGCTTGGGATGAAAATTTTAAGCTAGATAATCACTGTGAACTTAATAGTGCTGTTTTTGGGTTTTTCTCTTTTCTCCTGAATCTGATGAGGTGGATGTTCGATTTACTGAACAGCTTGAGGTTCAGGAATGATCTGAGCTTTGCACACATTGGAGTTAATAAATGAGCAGTAATATTATTGATTGAAAGTACTTAGATGGCTCTTTTACATGTTATATAAACATGGGCATGGATTGTGTTACCGGCCTAATAACAAGATATTAGTTAGCTCCCTACATTGTAGCAGATTTGCAGTTTTGAGCCTTGGGTTAACAAATACAAATAAAAGATTAGAGATTTCAGGAAAGAAGTTCCAGAAAATGTAGTTTGAATGGAGTAGTCTGGACTGAGTGTCATGAAAAAGCCTACCTGGGATCTAAGAGTTGGCAATCCTGATGTATGTAATTCTGAGCACTTGGATCTAATTTTGAAGATTTACAAGTTCTAAGGGATCATAAAGATCATCTTGTCCAGTCACTCAGTGCAGAATTTCTTTTATATAAACAACCTATTTCTTTTACATAAACTTTGAAGTAGACCTTGTAGCTCTGAATTTGAACTTGTCCATTATATTCCCAGTTTTATTGGTTTATTTCTGATGAGTTTCTCCTAGATTCCCAAGATACAGTATCCATGGAATAGTTTGATTTCTGGATTTTGGAATCAGACAGACCTGGGTTTATATTGTTGCCTTGACATTTTCTAGATTTGTGATCATAAGCAAATTATAGTTTCCCAATCTGTAAATGGTCATTATAGGGCCTACACCACAGGGTTATTTTGCATTTTAAATGAAGTAATATGTCAAACCCTAAACAGAGTTGCCTAGCCTAGCACAGGTATTCAGTAAATGTTAATTCTCTCCCACTTCATGTCTTGATTTTTTTGACTAATGGAAAATATGTTTGGCTATTTATATGTAGTATCTGGGGTCTGTTTTTTGCCACATGTTACGATTTCTTAAGACCAGAAGGAATAAGTGCCCTTCACAGTGTCCATTTACTGTGAATTTTGTATTTTGAGTAGAATAATGATTACCAGCAAGTTTTTGCTTGCTCAGAGGTTACCTATCTAGAGTTGAATTTTGTCACCTTGGATGGTAGTGAATTAGCACCATATTTCTGAATTCTAATGTTTTAGTACTTAATCTTTTTCTGATGAGATGCAAACAAGGCTTCATTTCCATAAGATTGAATAATCATAGTCCTCAAATAATATAATACATGAATTTTTTAAAAGTCCTCAAAAGCAAAGTATGTATAAACAGTGTAACTTCTTCAGTTTATATCAGCATTTTAAGAATATAGGTTTAAGGCCGAGGCAGGTGGATCGCTCGAGGTCAGGAGTTCGAAACCAGCCTGAGCAAGAGCGAGATCCCATCTCTACTATAAATAGAGAGAAATTAATTGGCCAACTAATATGTATAGAAAAAATTAGCCGGGTATGGTGGTGCATGCCTGTAGTCCCAGCTACCCGGGAGGCTGAGGCAGCAGGGATTGCTTGAGCCTAGGAGTTTGAGGTTGCTGTGAGTTAGGCTGATGCCACGGCACTCACTCTAGCCTGGGCAACAGAGTAAGATTCTGTCTCAAAAAAAAGAATATAGGTTTAATGTAATTTGTGATGTCCTGGGAAATCAAAGGAAAACTTTATGTTTTTGTTTTAGTAATGTGCTCTAACACTTTACTTTCATTTAGTAGACCTACTATTTTGCTGCCCTTGACTTTTCAAAAAGCTATTTGGCAGTGGCAGAAGTGGACTTAGGTGAAACTGTAGTACTGTTAATATTCATGGGCGTAAAAGCCTATGCCTTTTTCTAGTTAAAAAAGTGAGAACTCTGCAGCATGCTTTCCTGTCATCCTAGCTTTATCATTCTTCTTATCCTGATGTTATGCAGAACCTGAGGGGGGAATTGTTCACTTGGCATATATATTAGAACTCCTTCCTCATTGCTGCAATGATGTGTAGGATGTGTTGACTGAGAATGCACTGAGTACCTACTGGAAGGGACAACACAACTTTTATTCCATTTTACTGGTCTCCCGGCATTTTAGTAGAACAGCTTACAAGTTAAATTTATTCAAAGAGTTTGTGTTAAGGAAACTTCTGCTGTGTTCAGCCATCTCAGGCATTTGCTTCTATAACTATATTATAGAATTCCTTAAAAAGAAATCCTAAAGAACTGATTTAGTTGAAAACTGCCTGTCTCATCCTGCTTGTTCATCCTCTATTAGAATCCTATCCCAATTAATAGTTAAATCTATCAGAGTAAGGACATTTTTCAAGCATTGGAAACAAAACTTGTGAACAACAGAATCTATATTTTAGAGAAATGTGAGATTATTGGGAAATACTCAGGTGGGCATTTTGCCAGAAATTGGATATCTTGAAAAGAGAAAGAGAGTGTGTGTGTATGTATGTAAAAGAGAGAGTGTGTATGTGTGCGTATGTATGTATGTGTATGTAACTTGAGAAAAACTCCAACCATATACAGAAGTAGAAACATTTAATAAACCAGTGACCAGTCTTATTCCCTCTGTATCCCCACTTTTTCTCCTCCAACAAGATTATTTTGAAGAAAATCCCAAACATATATTATTTCAATACCCTAACAATTTTTATAAACTAGCAAGTTTTGAATTAGGAAGCATGTTATTGAAAAATATTTTTTTTTTTTTGAGACAGAGTCTCACTTTATTGCCCAGGCTAGAGTGAGTGCGGTGGCATCAGCCTAGCTCACAGCAACCTCAAACTCCTGGGCTCAAGCAATCCTGCTGCCTCAGCCTCCCAAGTAGCTGGGACTACAGGCATGTGCCACCATGCCCGGCTAACTTTTTCTATATATATTAGTTGGCCAATTAATTTCTTTCTATTTATAGTAGAGATGGGGTCTCACTCTTGCTCAGGCTGGTCTCGAACTCCTGAGCTCAAATGATCCGCCCACCTCGGCCTCCCAGAGAGCTAGGATTACAGGCTTGAGCCACCGCGC
>VSMD01128252.1:0-114413 GCA_008750895.1 Mirza zaza | reverse complement strand
AAGATAGTGAATTAAATTGCTAAAAAAGTAAAGTACTTCTGAGTTATAACATTTTTTGAGCTAATTTCCAAGATAGTAAGTGGCTACATTTTTTTTCTTTTGCCAAAAAGAAAATAGAATTAGATATGAACTATTACAAAATCTGATGTTATCAAGAATAGGAAAATTTAAAATGCAGAAAAGGCTATCCAGCAGTCTCCACATTGCCTAGAAAAATAGATTTGGGAAGACAATAGTAACTTTCGTAATCATATCCCCTGAGGTTTCCGTCTATTGAGTGGACAAATTAAATAAATAAAAGACCTAAAATAACAAACTATCTCTTTTTTTCTACTTTCCCCGGGGTCACTTTAATTCTTTACATGCTAAAAATAGTCCCCTAAATGAGTGAGGATTTTCCAAGGAGAAATCTTATTTTCATAATTCAATATCTGTTCCTTCTAATGTCTTAAATTCTCATCTTGCACAATTCCTTTATGTCCTGTAACCATACACTGGTGATTTAATACACCCATCTAGTCATCCATCCATCCTTCCCCTTCTATCCTTTGAATCTTTAGCCCAGCCTGGCCACTGTGCTAACAACTTCCTATGACCCTTAATTTTCCCTTAATGAATCACAGTTCACACCAGGAGAGCACAGGTAGGGTGACGTTTCTCTCCATCTGTTGTTTGTCATGTTAAATTTAGATATCTTTGGCAGTGCCCAGATCTGATGATGATAGGTGAGAGTGTGTTATCCATGTGCTAACAGAAAGGTATTTTATAATTCATGCATGCAACGAGTAATTTTCAACCCACTGCAATCTCTCTTGGTTGCAGTAAAACCTTAAATACAAAACACTCAGCTGGAATTACTAACAAAATAACCTTTTGAAGCGATTTCTTTTCTTCCTTTCCTGGTATCATTTGAAGCACGACGCCCAGTGAGGTAGAACTTTAATTTGTATTTATTCATTTATTTATTTAAATAAGGGAACTTGCACTTGAGAAGTACATGCCTGTTTCCATTTCTAGAGATAGTACCGTTCGTTTATCTCGGGGGCGAAATTTCTTTTTCTTCCCTACACCTTATAGTTTGAGGAGAAAGTGAACAAATTTCCAAATTCACATAAGGAGCCCAAAGGCTTGAGTGAAAGGGACAGTAATTCAGACTCCCTGAGTTTCCATGTTTTTAAACCACACCTGAAGAACTGGTACTGTGACAGGGACGTGGGGCAGGAGAGAAAGCACGAGTTCCTAAAGGAAAGTAACTATTAATCTGAAGAAAGAGGGAATTTAGGACTAACATCCCAGCTGCAACACCAACCATGAGTTTCATGCCAGGGCGTATAACACGTGAGTCATTTCCTTCCCTGATCCAGTTAACCCAGGCACCATGGGTGTAGCTGATAGAAGCAGGTTCCCTGTGTGATCCTTTGCATCTAATATTCAACTCCCGGCCTTCCAGACTGGGGAACGACACCACACAGAGACACGGTATTGGCAGCAAAGAAAGAATGAGGTCTCACCCTTCCTTTCTCTTTCTCCTTTAGCAAGCCAACGCTACCAGATCCTGAGATTGAGACTTGAGAAATAAAGGATGGACTTCTCCCCAGTCAGTGGGGTGAGGGCACACAGGCATTTGCCCTAATCCAGACATAAGCCAACTGTATTCCTATTGCACAACTTCCACTAGATGATATAACTTATAAGGATTTTGTTTCACTCTAATCGAGTGATCCAACTATAGATCGTCGTACTACTTTGGGGTCAGACAGGACAAAAAGAATTTAAAGGAAATGGATGCCTCGTCTCAAATTGACTTAGATATTCAAACTTGGAAAATTTCTAATACAAAAATTGGGGAGCCCGATGCCTGTGGTATCTTTGGATGTATCAATAGGGCCAGACTGGACTGTGCGTCTCAGAATCCACTTCTCTGTAGGTGACCAGGCGGGGTGGGCCACGGGAGATTCTTGCCCGAGATCTGAACTCAGGGTGAAGTGAAGCCCTGGTCCTTTATAGCTCGCACTCATTGTAACTCTCTGCTGGCCCGGCTCCCTGGGCCTGAAGCAGCCCTAGGCCTGCTGGTGCACCCCCTTCCCACCATCTTTCCTACAGCTTGGAGGATGCATGGACTCCTGGACAAGTGTGTGTGTTCAGCTCTGCAAAGAAGGGCCAGAGCTGTCAGACACCCTCCTTTACCATAGTCAGAGGCAACAAGAACTGATGTGGGTTTCAGTCCATCCTGGTGGGCTCCAGCCTGTCCTTACTCTTCACATCTGGCCCAGCTCCCACCAGTGCATAAGGCCAAATCTGTCATAAATCCATATTTCCTTACTGGATTGAATCCTGACGAATACACTGTCACCTGGCATCAATAGAGTACGGGTACCTGGGTACGTGTGGCAATGTTACCTTTCGGCAAGTCTTAAAAGAGTGTGTGCTTAGGCAATGGTTTCTCCCACTCTTCAAATTTAAAGACTCCATTTTAACAAAGGTAAAGCTTATTTTCCTGACAATAGTGATTCCAATTCTACTTTCTCACCCTTATTTGAGGACACTATGTTTTCCCACCTTTGTTAGATTAAAAAAAATATCAGGATAAAAGGTTTGAATATGAAGTTCTAAAAAAAAAAAAAAAAAACTCAAGCTTATTTGTTCCTCAAAAGTTTGGATGTAGGACTTTTCTCACGGTGTTTTTAGAGCACTACTTTCTTTAATCAATCTCTAACCTAAGCACAAGTGTGACCAGATGTGGGCTTTGTTTTGTTGGGTTTTTTGGTGTACAAGATACCAGTGTGTGCAAATCATCATGCAGGTTGCTTAAGCACCATCTTCATCAGTAATTTATCACGAAAAGAGTATCTAAAAAAAAGAATGACACTAGAAAGTGATTGACCACTTGAATAATCACCCCCACACACATTAAACCTAAGCTTTTTCTGTGTTAGAACTACTCCTTCCTTCTACTTTGTAAAACTACTCTTAATCATTAAATTCCTCCAAATGAACAAAATCTATAACCATGTTTCAAACGCACGTAGAAAGTTAACTTGTAAGCAAAAGGCAAAAATGAGTTATTAAGGTATTTAATTTCTAGTGCTCATTAATGATATTGATTCAGGGATGACTATTATAAAATAAAAGCGTTACTTGATTTGGGGAACCTGAGTACAAAAAAGTTTCCTGATATAGCCTTTGATAGAATCATTTTAATAAAATCTCAAAGACAAAATATCATATGTATGTGTACATATATACACAAGTAGTCATTTGTAAATTTTATAAATATATTTGGAAGATAGTAATTAAGGTATAATGACAATTAAAGCACATGTAACTTGGATACATGAGTACATTGTAGTCTAAGGTAAGTTAAAACTTTCCCAACAGCCATGAATAAGCCACAGAGGACAAAAGCCCTAGTCTCTCATTTTGCAGATAAGGAGAATCACAACCAAGGAAACAGCTGTGTTGGTCCCTAGGGAGCCCACTGTCTCCTGACTTCTAATCCAAAGTGCTAATTGTCCCTCCCACCATGGCCCTGGGGGGCAGGGGGCGGGGATGCGGCCTTGCACTCTGATCACTTTACAGCTCCAGTTTCAAATAAAGTGCTTCTTGTCTGCTCTTAACTTAAAATCCACACACTAAGAATATCCCTGTTGGTGTGAAGGGAGTGATTTCGCATCTTACAAAATGACGCAAACTCAGGCGTCGTTGGTGCCCGATACCTGCAGAGGCTTTGGCAGCTTTCCAAGTTCAAAGCCAGCTATAATCTCTCATCTTAAACTCTTAGAACTATCTTTCATGAATACGGGTCATAGTTATTCTTTTGATTTTTTTAAAAAGTTATAACATGTGTGAAAAGTAGGATATTAAAGCAGATGAAAAGAGTGCCACACAAATACCAGGGCAGCCCGTCCCTTCACCCAGATGCAGGCTGGAAGTTAGTTATTATTTCACTTCTAGAGTTGTTAGAAAATAAAGAAAAAAAAGATAGTGAGATTCTGGGTCCTGGCCTCTGGATTTGGCATTTCAAAAGTTGCTTTGACAATTTATACTGTTTTTTAAAAGTTAGTTGGCACCTGCTACCCCAGTTCCACTCCTGGCTAGCTACGTAACCTTGCACATGTCACCTCGGTGCCTCAGTTCCCTAGTGGTTACAATTAGAGTGCATATCTACCTCATGGAGTTGTTTTAGGGTCAAATGAGAAAACAAGTAAAAATGCCAAGAGGTTTCTGACTATTACAAGCAATATTTTAGCTATTATCACGAGTATGTGTTAAGCATGGTCACGTTTAATCCTCAAAAACCTCGGCAAAAGATGTGTATGGAAGAATTATAAGCCCAAAACATTTGGATGAATTCCTTATAGTCGCACAACTGACAAATAGCACTTGAGATGATGCAGGATCTCACATACTGTGCCCACTCCCACATGGTGTGATCTCCAAACACCAGCTTGGTGACTGTGTTCAACTCCGCGAGGCTGTTCAGCATAGTGGCTAAAAGCTTGGACCGCAATCAAACAGTCTGGAATCAAATCCCAGCGCTGCTATTTACTGTCTGTGTGAGTGTGTGAAAGTCCTCATAGTCTCCATGCCTCAGTCCCCTCATCTGCAAAGTGGGGTTCATTGAATTATGAGAAGTTACGAGCAAATACTTGCAAAGGGTTTAGAACGGTGCCTCGAACACAGGACGTGCTGTCTGAGCATTGCCTATTATTCTTCTTGAGTCTAGGTCCAATTCCTATGTTCATCCTCTTTCCATCTGAATGGTGTTTACACCAAACTTGCCTGGTCTTAATCACTTGAAAGTACTTATTTAAAATATAGATCTCCAGGTTCTTGCCCTGGATAGCCAATTCGGTAAGTCTAGAGCAGGTCTCAGGTATGTGTATATTTTAACAATCCTGTTGCTCCCCCTACCAAACTAGATGATTCCTACGATACAGCCAGTGGAGGAAACTATGCTGGAAGTCCTCAAACTTTGGTGCTTTGTGGAATTGTCTATGGAGTTTAGAAAGTCCATATGCCTAACGCTTATCTATGGAGGGTGTAAGATAAATGAAAAGTGAGAGCCAGGCACCTGTTTTCTTAATTTAGCAATCCTGATTGGCTTTGCTGGTTCAGAACTCACTGTATCTACCCAGTAATATTCAGTATCTGTAACTTTCAGTCTGTCTCCCAGAACCTGGGTTCTCATGGTCATGGCCAACATTCTTTTAATAATTCCAAGGTTAATCCAAATAATAGAATGTCACTATATAGGTTATCAAGGTTGTGAAAGTCAGTGAGAGGGCTTTTTGGTTTCAGAATCAAATGCCATACCTGTAAGACCGATGAGCCTGGGTTGAAATTCTCAAAGTATCCCTTTCATAATGGGCAAACTCAAGCAAAAATATTTCTACTGTTCTGTTCTTTCATATAAATGGTGAGGACTGAAGGAGTTAAATCTAAGAAACTGTAGAGAGCTGAGGGTTGGTTATAATGCTGTCCCTGTCTACATGTGGTATGATTGCCAGACATCAGCTCTGTGATCTACCAGGTCTACCTCCGTGATACTAAGCTAAAGACCCTCTTTCTGTAGTTGTTGATCTCACTTTCCATGAAGACACTTGCTGGAAATATGTTAGGAGATTTTGTTTAGACAGATGACACCTCACACTCCCCCACACCCCAAGCCACAGAAACTGGGTAATCTATGGTGGCCTCAAGGTGATCAAGGAGAGAAACCCAATTCAAACGATCTCAACACAAATGCACGCATGCATGCTCATGTAATTGGGAAGCCGAGGGGCTGGATCTAGGAACCCAGGTCACGCTGTTGTCTCCTCCATACATCTCAAACCATATCCAAGTGCCTACAGGAGACTTCCACATAGTAACTTCTCAATAATTATTGAGTGACTTCTTAACTTACTGTCCATGACTTCTGACATGTTTTCTAAAGAATGTGTGTATTTAAAGTATGGATAAGACATGTACCTAGATTTTTTTGTACTTTACAAAATTTTTTCTTCTTTTGTTAAACTATGTTAAGCCCTGGGAATTTATTCCTCATTGTAGAAGTGCTGAGAAAGACATTTGTAGTTTTTCCCACCAAGATACTGCAGATATCTTGGCCTCATTTTAAAATGAGAACATTGAAGTTTTTACAACTTTAAAGTTATGTTTTTGTAAGTATGAACTTTAACTTAAAGATCAGGTGCATATTCTCTGTAGCCTTTCTCCTTCAGTAGAGGGTTGTGTATCACTCACAAGGGAATTTGAGAATACAGGAGGCAGCATTTGCCCTGAACTTTGTCTCGAAATACCTAAAATTTTGAGTTATTAATTGATGGAAAGTATACACAATGGCAAAGAGTTCAAGTTAAACACTACCTCTCCATCCCAGGATCACTTTCTTTCATTATTTGTTCATTGATTCATTCAACTAACATGCATTGAACACGTCGTTAGGTACTAGAGATATAAAGTTGAATAAAACAAATGTGGTATGGGAACATCAAATCTCCAGCATGGTGATGCAGACTTAATTCAGCAAATATTTATGGAGTGTCTCCCGACTGTTAAGCACTATGCTGGGCTTTGGAGATATTGCTATAAACAAAGACAAAAGCACTGTCTGTATAGAACTTAAAGAATAATGAAACAGCAAACACCCTCAAAGAAGCAAATAAACACAAAGGATTAATAAGTTCTATGGAGGTTATACGTAGGGTAATGTGATAGGGTAAGATGATGTAATATTTGGTGGAGAGAGTTGGTGGTTACTTTTAATAGAGGGGTAAGGCTAGAGGAGATCTCTGAAAAGGTGGCGTGTGATTTGAGAACTGAAGGACAGGGACAAGACAGCCATATGAAAGGACAGGAAGAATGTTCTAGGCAAAAGGAACGGTATCTGCAGTGACCCTTTCAGATAAATGGTGGTATGGAAATGACAAGGATGGGGGAAAGTGTAAAAAAACAAGATGGGGTGGGGAGAGGTGGACTCGATAAGGTATGAATTCAAACAGGGTAATGAATTTGATGTTTACTTAGGTCAGAATTATGATCTTAATGGCTGACTTAATATACCCAATAAATACTTGTGCGTATCTATTCAGAACAGGAGAACATAGGTATATGAAACTGTAAAGATGAATACAAAGCAGTTTGTGTGTCTAGAAATATATATGCATAATTGAAATAATTTCAAAGTTACAGGCAAGTTAAAATAGTGTACAGATCTCCAAAACACCCTTTGCACAGAGGCCTTTTCCAAGGTTTTGGTAAGTGTCCCATTAACTTCCTTTGAAGAAAAAGGATGAAATCCAGGATCAGACATAGCACCCAGTTCTCTCTCTGATCCCCTCCAATCTGAAACAGGCCCCCTAAACTTCCCTTGAATTTTATTTCCTAAGCTTACGTGCCATTTTGTGGACTGACCCTCAGTTGGGGTTTCTGTTATTTGTCATTAGACCCACGTATGCATGTTTTTACCACACTCTGACACACGTGATGCTTCGTTCTGTAGCTTGCATCCTACCTCATAGCTTGTGGATGCAAATTTGTCCTCTTGCTGGTAGTGTGAACTCTAATCACTTCATTAAGAGGTGTCTGCCTGATACTGTTGCCCCCAAAGTCCCTCTCCTCTTATAATTATTTTGTGGAGAGATAATTTGCTACTAAGTAAAATTTCATTCTTCTCGCTTTGACCACATCAGCACCATTGGTATGTTTATTCTGAATTATTACTATGAAATTAGATTTTATAGTTCCATCAGTTCTTTTACCATTATTGGTTTGCATTCTGTGTTATGGAAGAACATCACTCCCCATTTATTGATACATCTATTTACTTCAGTATGGACTTAACGGTTTCCTTCTCAATTTAGTGAGTTATAATTGCTGACAATCTTTAAGGACAAATTGTCCCAAATTTTGGCCACTGGGGGTCCCCCCTCACACTGTCAGTGCATCCTTTTGACACGTCATCATTCTCCGAGCACTTCCTTTCTGGTATGACAAAGTGTCAGGCTCATCTTATTTATTCCTTTTCTGATCTAGAGCTGGGAATCAGCCATTTTTTTGCTGAGACCTGGTTCCTTTCAATAGAGACTAGTCACACATCACTACGGGGATGTCATGGCTTAAGATTGTAGGGTGGAGAGTTTATACCAATAATTCCAATCACATGCAACGTTTTTTTCTAGCTTTTCCCCTTCCTATGCTTGTTTCCCCTTCTCAGACAATGAAAAACATACTAGACCAGGCGTCCTCAAACTATGGCCCATGGGCCACATGTGGGTGTTTTTGACAGTTTTTTTACTTCAAAATAAGATATGTGCAGTGTGCATAGGAATTTGTTCAGTTTATTTTAAACTATAGTCCATTCCTCCAATGGTCTGAGGGACAGTGAACTGGCCCCCTGTTTAAAGTTTGAGGACCCCTGTACTAGACTATCTTTTTACTCAACCCAACAGCCTCCCCATGAGGATAAATACTGCTGTGAGACTAAGAAAAAAAGAATGAAGATAAAAGGCAGATATTGACTTTTTTTAAATGAATGAATTTAGCGGATCCAAAGTGAGATATTTAAGTTTACATCCAGGACTGCTCAATTCACAAACCATATCTACCCACTTTTAATATTTTTAGCTTCTGAGGGTCTTTTGGAGACCAGAATCACTGGTGTGTCCCCCTCCTAACCTAGCCAATGGCTACATGGCTCTTCATTTTAGAAACATCTATGCTAAACACCTTGTTGTGATAAATGTCACTGCACCAAACATCAAAAGTGTTAAACAGGAATTGGTATCTAATGGGAACATAGACACTGTTCTCACCAGGGCCCAGTTTGATTCTTGCTCAATTTTACTTAGAGAATAAATACCTAAAATAAAGGATAAAATTACTGTCTACTTTGTTAAAGATCAGGAGGCAACATGTAGGTGGTTTTATGTCTGGGTTCTCTGTTCTATTCCATTGGTCTATGTCTCTATTTGTGTGCCAATGCTATTACATTACTATGGCCTTTAGTAAGAAGTCTGCTAAAGTGATGCCTACAGATTTCTTTCTTTTCCTTAAAGGTTTCTTTGGCTATTCAGGCTCTTTCCTGGTTCCAAATCAAGCACAGAATTTTTTCTTCTAGATCTATGAAAAGTAACATTGGCAATTTGATGAGGATTGCATTGAATCTGTAAATCACTTTGGGTAGTATGGACATTTTAACAATGTTGATTTTGCCAATCCATGAGCATGTATGTTTTTCCATTTGCTTACATCATCTGTAATTTCCTTCCTCAGTGATTCATAGTTCTTTGTAAAAATCTTTCACCTCTTTGGTTAAATTCTTAGGTATTTTATTTTCTTTATAGCTACTGTGTAAGACATGGAGTCTTTGACTTGATTCTCAGTTTGACTGTTACTAGTATATAGGAACGCTACTGATGTGTGCACAACGATTTTGTAAACTGAGACTTTGCCGAATTTATCAATTCCAGAAGTCTCTTGGTGGAATCTTTGGAGTTTTCTAGAATAAGATCATGTCAGCAAAAAGTCAGTTTTAACTCCTCTTTCCCCATTTAGATACACTTAATTTCCTTCTCCTGCCTGATTGCTCTGGCTAGGACTTCCAGCACTATATTGAACAGAGGTGGTGATAGTAGGTATCCTTGTCTTGTTCCAGTTCTGAGTGGAAACACTTTCAAACTTTTCCCCATTCAGTATGATATGAACTATGTGTTTGGTATACATGGCTTTTATAATTTTGAGATTAGTCTGTCTATGCCTCTATCATAAAAGGGTGCCAATTTTGTTGAGTGCTTTTTCTGCATCTATTGAGATGACCATGTGATCTTTGTTTTCTTTGTTTATTGTAGAAAATCACATTTGTGGATTTATGTATGTTGACACATCCTCGCATCCCCTGGGTTGAAGCCCACCTGGTCACCATATATACTAGGGAAAAAGAATCTATTCAATAAATGGTGCTGGGAAAATTGGATAGCCACGTGTAGAAGATTGAAGGAGGATCCATGTCTCTCACCACTCACAAAAAATACCAGATGGCTAACAGACTGAAATCTAAGACATGAAACCATAAAAATTCTAAAAGAAAATGTTGGAAAAATTCTTCTAGATATTGGCATATTGGCCTAGGCTAAAAATTTATGATATGACCCCAAGGGCAATTACAGCAACAAAAATAAATGGGACTTGATTAAATTTAAAAAGCTTCTGCACAACCAGGGAAACAATCAACAGAGCAAATAGACAACCTACAGAATTGGAGAAAATATTTGCATGCTATATATATGACATCTGATGAAGGGCTAATAACCAGAATCTACAAAGAACTCAAATCAGCAAGAAAAAGATCAAACAACCCCATTAAAAAGTGAAAGACTTGAATAGAAGCTTTTCAGAAGCTAGACTAATGGCAAATAAACATGAAAAAATGTTCAACCTCACTAATCAGAGAAATGAAAATCAAAATCACAATGAAGTATCACCTAACCCCAGTGAGAATGGTTTTTATCAAAAAAAGTCCCAAAGCAATAGATGCTGGCATGAATGTAGAAAGAAAGGAACAATTATTTGTTGTTGGTGGGACTGCAAACTAGTACAACCGCTATGCAAAATAGCATGGAGATCCCTCGAAGAACTAAAAGTAGACCTACCATTCTATCCAGCAATCCCACTACTGGGTTTTTACCCAAAGGAAAAAAGTCACTTTATCAAAAGGACACTTGCACTGAATGTTTATTGCAGAACAATTCACAATCACAAAGATATGAAATCAACCCAAGAGCCCATTGATTCATAAGTGGATTAATAAAATGTAGTATATGTACCATGAAGTACTACTCAGACATAAAAATTTAGTATCTTTTACAATAATTTGGATGGAACTGAAGACCATGCTCCTAAGTATTGCAAAAATGGAATAAAAAACACCTGTACTATGAAATTGGAATTAACCGATCAGCACTCGCATGCACAGATGGAAGTAAAACTCAGTGGAAATCATGTAAGGTGGGAGGAAGGAATGGATGAAATCATACCTAGCAAGTACAACGTACACTATCTGGTACACTATCTAGGTGATGAGCACACTTATAAAAATGACTCAAGCAGTAGAAAAGCAATTCATGTAACCAAAACATTTGTATTCCTATTAATACTCTGAAATTTAATAGAGAAATTTCCAGTTAGAAAAAATGATAAAATTGTTAGATTTAGAATTTGCAGAAGACCTTAAACACATCAGATGAAAAGAAATTCAATGATAGGAATGTCAATTTTTTTTTCTTTAACAGCCTACTTTATTTTCTGATGCCAGATACAAATTCATTCTAAATTCTTTTCAGGACTTAGAAGCACATGTTTCAGACATTGACAGTTGCTCAATATTGAGTTTCAAAAGACCATTGGTTTGCAGGGATGCCCAAGAGGAAATTCATGATTCATGGAGAAGTGTGCCTTACTGACCAATTTTCAAGGCTTCTTTTCCAGACAAAAACAAACTTTGGACCCTGAAATCTTCATTATTAATGTATATCCCAAGTTCTGAGTCCCTCTATTTTTATCTACAAAGAATTCATTTATCCATCAATTGAGTCATCTAACAAACACCAGTAACATTTGGATCTGAGCCTGTGTGGTTCAACCTCTTTCTTCTCTACACTTGCCTTTGTGTTGGTTCTATTTCCACATCCACATTGTGAGCACCCTTGGGCAAAGGATCAGGTGTGTCTGTGCCCATCACCCATTTTCAGCACTTGAGGGCATAAGAAAGATTCTGGGCATCTAGATAAGTAATGAATGTGTTGAGAGAATTATGAATTAATGGTAGACTATCACTTTATAAGATAGTAAGACATGGTGGCATTTTGTACTTCTCCCTTAGAAAATCGGAAAATGCTAAAAAAAAAAAGTACAATTGGAACTGGGCTTGAATGGATACTGGATTTCGATGCATAAAGTTATGAGAATAACCTAAGTACATACATGGCATAGACACCGAGAAATGTGTTTTGACACAGTGAGCACACAGATAATGATTAACCTTTATGCCTCAACTGCTTGCACATACGGTGTGAATCTTATTAGTTATTGCTAGGCATACAAAGAAATTTCAAAACACAGGCAAACTCTCTTTGGCTTAGGATAGAAAAGAACCACCATGCCAAAGGCTTATTTTCCCCCCATTTTGTATAGGACATTCTCTGACTTTGAAGTGAGCCTATCCCAGCTGTGAGATTGTGGGTCAAGTCTGAGCAACAGTTCACTGAGCAGTAATTTTCTTCAACTGAATCTTGCTCCTTGCTGGGGAAATTCACTCTGTACTGACAAGTACTGAGAGCTCCAAAATAAGGGTTATCTATCTTGTGCTTTCCAAGTCGAGTCTATTGTCACTACCAGAAATCATGCATTAGCACCTAATCATCTAGATTTGGCCCTAGCTTTGTCTCTAGATAAAATGGACACCCAACCTCTTCTTTAGATCACTTATAACCAGATTCCATCATAGTGTCATTAACACTATCACCTATATTTCTATGCTTGACTTCCCCGTGGGATAATACACCTTCGTGGGCAGGGACTTGTCTTATTTGCCACAATTTCCACAGTACTTGGCACTCAGAAGGGCCTCAAATATTTGCTGAATAAATGAGTTTTGTAAATGGTAACATGAATAAACATAAGGCTATGCAAATCACAATATTGAACATAAAGTATATTGTGTACATATTTGCAATGTTTCTCAAGACTAAATAAGAAACTCTTAATGTTCATCATAAAGGTATCTATTAAAACTCTTGTTCAGGTTTACTTTTAGAGTAATATGTGTTAGAAGTAATAGCATTTATGATTAGAGCTGGAAAATTTACTGGTTGGGGAATAGGGCATAAATGTGACTACAAATGTTTTGGTTTCCATTGGATTTTCATTTCCTGGTACTAAATACAAAATCAGTAACTACCGAATGCATAATTTATTTGTACATGTTGGCTTAATATCTTAGAATTCTTACACAGTTGATATTTTCCCTTGATAATGTATTGTGGCAAGTGTCTTGATTCAATGACCACAGCATGCCAATTTTTTTTAAAACTATTAAGCACTTTATTGACATGTACTTTTCTGATAGTTGGTGGTACCACTGGGAATAAGTATGTGATTATTAGGGAGACTAACAAGTCTAGAGACATTAAATACATAGCTTCCAGTGTGGTATTTGTACACAAGTTTGCAATTAGCAGAGGTTGGACATAAGATGTCAGACCTGAAATTCTCCTCTGAATCGGGATGCTATAAACCTAAATACTATTTGTGATTTTCTAGAAGCTTATGGAAGTTAAGTAATTGCCAATTTATCTAGCCCAATCAGAATCATGAGGAATGTCCTTGTGAGGCGAGGCCACTGCTGAGTCCTGTTTGAAACCCAGACAATTTCCATGATGACTGCCCAAGGACGTAGGTATTACCCCAGGGACCTAGACCAGAACATTTCTACAGAGGACTTCTACAACCTTACCTGCTTCCTCTCCTCACATGAGTGAGCCAAGAAATACTTTTCTCTGAAGTCGAATGGCTACATTATTTTTTCTTTGGCACTGGAAAGGAAACAATGCCGCTAAGATCATGACAACTGTGTATATTGATTTCTGATTTCAAGCAACTGAAACTAGTTGGCTAGCTGAAGCTGAAAAGAAGTCTTTGCTATGTGGGCAAAGGACAGCTCAAGGAACCAAGGGCAGGGAGATAGCTGGGAATCAAGTAGATGATGGAATTAGTACCCAGCCCCTAACTCCAAATGCTCTTTCATCCCTGAGTCTTTTTCTATGCAGGCTTTATTACTTTTGTTCCCTTCCCAGCTCTACACCACAGGTTTGGATGAGTAGAAAATTGATATACATTTTCTCAGAGTCTCTCCCCCTTTCTCTTCCAGCTGCTTCCAAAATCTGTTCTCTCCTTCCCCAGTGATAGAGCCTCTCAATATCATCAGAGCACATGGCTGGCTCAAGTTCTGCATGGCCCAACCTCTGTTGCAGCCATGTAACTGAATTCTGGTAAATGGAATGTAGGAAGAGGCAGTAAGTGCAATTTGCAATAAGTCTTCTTAAAGGGGGTCACATCGAATAGAAGTTTCACCCTCTTGCCTTTGTCCTGGTTGCAGGCTTGACAGTTTGAACTAGCAATCCTGGGGTATAAAGGGGCATAGGGAAAGATAGCAAGAAGTAATAAGAACCATGTGGTAAGATAAACAGTAGAGCCTGGGCTATAGGAAGACCTGGAATGCTAAATTCCTGGAATGTGATGTGGGAACTCCCATTTCTATCTTTTCTACTCTTAATTTTTCAGTTTTAACTCCTTAGCCTAATCATAACTGATAAAGATATTTTACCTTCCCCTACCTCTCAACTATTTTTCCTTTCTCATATTTTTCCTACCCTCTATTTTTAAATCCCTTGGGAATGACCCTTGTCCCTGACTCCATTGACTGGTCATAAAAAGCCCCTTCATGTTAAAATAAAGTGGCTGCCCCTAAACTCCCACTGTCTAGGAGAACCAGTTAGAGTCTCTGTGAGAAATGGATGGATTTGGCACAGATTCGAGTGCAGATGTGGAGGCTGAGCATTCAGGGGAGAGACACTTGGAATTATTCACCCCATCTCACGGAATGGTCCTTGAAGACTTAAAAGGATTTTTTTTTTGCTAGGACAGATAAGCCAGAGTACCTTGTTACACAGGGGTATTACACTTAGAGAGCTCATCACCTCATGAAATCAAATTACTTCTAAATGTCAATAGGTTCAGAAACAGTTTAGTGAGTACCTCGGTGCTTGATCAAGACGACATGTTTAAGAGCTATCCAGGGTACAGCCCTAATCTTGAAGTTGAGGCCAAGGAATGGTCACACAGTCTTCTCATGCTACATCTTTTCTAGTTACCACAAAGGAAAAAAATGCCTGGGATCAGACAGCCAAAAATTTGGCCAGTAAAGATTTAAAATTTATCATTATTTCTTAGAAAGGATAAAACATGTTATTTTATGGTGCTTAGTCTCAGATTCAAAAGCATGAAACTGTAAACTAAGTACCTATCACAAAACCAGGTCAGATTAGACAGAAAGCCTGGCTGTCAATGTTGTGGAATTCAGGGAGAGTCTTAGCTCCCCCTAAGATTTAACACTGCCAGAGAGGGAAAAGCCACTTGGGTGTTTATTTCTTCATTCAGCCACTGACCCTACCCATTCTCGTCTTCAGACACCTTTCACTGTATCTTTTTTATTGGAGATGGTTTCTTTGGTTCACTGATAATTGGAATCCCGGCCTTCTTCGCTGCTCTATAAATTTGGCAGTTACTTCGTTTATGGCTATGTCAGTCTGACACAATATTTCAGCCCTGAAAACTGTAGCTTGAGCTGATTTGTGGAAAGCAGGCAAACATTTGGAATACCATGCATGCTCGATTGGGGCAGATTTCTACCTCAACATTGAGCATATCTTCATTATTGTTCTAATGTATTGGATAATGAAGCCACTTAATATGTATGGGAGAGAGAATTATTTCAGGCCATTCTAGCATAGGGCCCTGAAATATGAAAGTAGGTAGATCTAAAAATGTAGTGGACTTGGGTTTAGTCCTATCTCAGTTAATGTTATTTACTAGTTATTAAGTATTTAAATGGAGAGAATATCATTTAATGTTCCCTATATATGATGAAATTTGGGGCTGCTCATTTTCTTTCATACTTTTATAGTTGCTAATAGATTGACCAAAATTCACAGAAGCAGGTTAACATTGGCAGTTAAGGTCAATGGGCTTTGGAATCAGACTGGCTGGATTAAAACTCCATCCTATGTTTTCCAGCTTATGAAAATAAGCAACATCCTTAAGTTTTCTCAATTTATTCTCTACAACATGATATTGATGATAGTACCTGTTTCATGGGTCTGTTGGGCAAATTAACTGAGATCGTGTCAGTAAGTGCCTTTGAAGACAAACTAACATTATTACTCATCATACAAGGCCTCTGGCATCCCTGGCCCCTTGGCAGTGTCCTGGGAAATATTCCAGGAAGTTAATCACTTGCTTACCTGAAATAGAACCTGATTTGAGCTCATGGAAGCCTTAGAGAGTGTGACTCACTCAGTGGTTTGCCATATCCAGCCATCGTAACTACAAAAGATCAGACTGAAGGATCTGTGAAGTTGTAATGGGAACATCGCTTTCTTACTGGGTCAGAACCATCTCAGCACTTCATCTTCTCGTAAAGTATTTTCACTGGGCCCAACCATCCTGCCTTTGATAACACAGTGTACATTTCTAATTCATCTCATAGAGGTTGCAAACTGACAGATTACCACGCACGTAAGTATGCTATTGCCCACAGGGGCACATTTGTGTTTTTTTCCATCTACATTTTTATGTTGAATATCTATTCTCACAGGAAAAAGTGACCATTAAGGAAATCCAAAAAATTCACCTATAATGAAATGCTTTTTAAATTTTTTGCAACTTGATACATTTATTCTTCTACACATTCACACATCTACTGAGCAAACATTGCCTGAGAACATACTTCATCCCAGGCACTGTTCTGGGTGCACAGGTTACAAAAATGAGTAGTATACCTGGCCCTTTTTCTCCTGTGGCTGCCTAGTGCCATTTGCAGATGAGCTCACCAAGCTCATATAAAGTATTTAATGAAGAAAGGTAAAGGATTCTCAAAGATCATCTCCCTGTGTCCAGGGAATAAAAGAAAGCTGGATAGTATGGGAAGCCTGGGTTCTACATTGCACAGAATGCGACAGAGACAGAACAATGCAGTGAGGGATCCTAGGAGACACAGCTGGATCTGAACTTTGTCTCCACCTCCGTCTCTCCCCCTGACTATAACTTAGACACAAATTCCACCTTAGCATCTTTCTTATCCGATTCCCAATACAAGGGATCTCAATTCCATCAACTGTGTGGAGCCATTAAAATACACAGCTGCCAGAACCCCGTCTCAGAACTATTATTCACTCATTCATTTAGCATGTATATTTGTTAAGCACCTAGTATGCACCAGATACTTTGCTAGGAACCAGAGATCAAAAATTAAATATCCTTGATAGGATTTTATGCGAGACAAACATAAGTCACTATAAAGTATGTTTAAAAATATTTCAAAGGAGAGCTTATAATAATAGCAGCCGACATATAAGGGCAGATTTCTGGAGAAGTGAAAGGTAAACTCAGATATTAACCACTTCGGTACCAGCGTCGACTATAGTTGACAGCCACAGATGAACATGCACAGCGACTTTAGCCAACAGCTGTGATACGACTTTTCTAATTTTTCATTTGTCAGAATACAATTGTTAACATTTAAAAATGACGTAAGGAAAACATATGTCTGTTACCTATTCTGATTTACATGACACGTAAAGCTGCCTGTAAAGTAAAACAAGCTTTCAGTGCTTTCAACCTTTCCTCATGACACAAGAGCAAAACGGATTTGTCATCAATGCATAGCACAAACTATTGTGTGGACTCTGAGTGCCGGCTGTGGGCAAGGTTTCGTGGCCAGTGAGCGCTGCACAGTGGTTAAGGGTGAGGCTAAAAAGGGGCAAATTAATTTAGGAAAAGGGGGGAAGGATCATGCCTGGAAAGGCATGTGCCAAAGACCCATGGAATCAGACTTTGGTAGGTGGGGCCAAATAGAGCAACATTTTAAACCCTCCAGGTGGTTTGTGTTCAGACTCGACAAGCTCTCGCAATCCCTGGTTCATACTTTGACAGGGGTGGTGGCAAATAGAGGCTTATAAAAGTCCTTTGAAAAGTAGAGAAAGCTTCATGCAGACAGTGTGTTGGGTATACAACAGCCCACAATGAGCAAAAATAAGAGTTGTAACTCATTAAAAACAATGAGCCCTTAATATGACCATAACTTTGGGGAGTTACTCGTATTTCAAAACAAGATCTACATTTCATGTGACTTTATCCATAGTGATACGACTCACTTTTATCTACAGCTGCTACATTTTCCATTTAAGAGGTCATACCTAAACGTGAACACAATTGTTGTATAGGAAATGGTGTTTATGAGGGGAGGGAGGGAGGATGCCAGGTGAGTAAGATGAGCCTTGGAACTAAAAGTGAGGCTCTAGCTACTTGCCAAAAGAAATTGGAATTTGTGGATTGAGCTTCTGATAAAAATAAAGTCATACAATCCTGTATGTTCTGTCTCAGGCCTAGAGGTCATTAAAGTATGAAATAGCGGAGCATTTCTTTTCCATTAAAAGAACTCTGAAAAAGCAAATACCCAGAAGCTTGATAAAGCACTAAGGAGAACTAGCTGTGGTTTTCACTGTCATATTTGGAGCTTCAGCTCTAAACATGCAGTAACCAGTCATTTTTGTAACTTTGAACCTACCCTAATTATAACAGCAAACTTGACAGCTAGAGCTTTATAGGGTTGGCTAAGAGATATACAATATTCAGTGAGATGCCATGATGGAAATGTCAACGTTAGCTTAAGAAGGTGCACAGTGACCGCAATTCCTCCCATCTCTAGGTTAGCCTGTGGTAAGGGGCATCTCTCATGCAGGGGAACTCAGACAAGTGGAGGAAAGAGATGAAGTAGATGCTCCACAGGATTCTCTTGGGCACGGTGATGTGTTATCATGAGAATTGAAGTCCTAGGACTTCAATATGAATCCTACCTGATTGTAACTGAATGAGTAACTTAACCTGTGTCTATGTTTCCTCACTTGTTAATGTGAGGATAGAGTTATGATAAGGATTAAATGAGACATTGAAATTAAAATTAAAATGCCTGGCACATGCACAGAAAAATTCCAAATGTCTTATGTAACTACGCTCATCCTGCCACCAACACCAAAGGAGGTGAAACCTAACTCCATACCTATTAACTGTGGGCTGCCTATAGTGACTTCTTTCCATAGAGTATAGTATAAGCGTCAGGGGAATTAAAACTTTATGATGGAGAATCCTGACAAACCCTACACCTCAGCCAAGTGATCAAGGCCAATGTCAATATCGGCCGTGGTAAGTCATGTAAGACCAGCGATCCTCAACATTTTGTGGCACCAGGGACTGTTTTCATGGAAGACAATTTTCCCACAGACAGGGTGTCAGAGCTCAGGCAGTGACAGTGATACCAGCAACGGAGAGTGGGCATATTGATGAAGCTTTGCTCTGCTTGCCTGCTGCTCACCTCTGCTACCTGTGGCCCCACAAAAAGATCAATTGTATTTCTTTATGCTATTAATGAGCATGTGCACACTGAGATTAAGAATACCATTTATAATTGCTCAACAATCAGGTACTTAGGTATAAATTTAACAAAACATAAGACATATGTGCTGAAAAATGAAAGCTTAAATGGAGACATACTGTGTGCATGTATTGGAAGATTCAACACAGTCAAGATGTCAGTGCTGTCCTAGTTTATACACAGGTTTATGTAATTCCTATCAAGATCCCAGCAAGATTTTTAGTGTATCTACAAATTCCAAATTTAGATTATTCTAAGACATATAGGGAGAAACAAAGGAGTTAGAATAGCTAAAAGAATCTTGAAAACAAAGAATAAGGTGAATTTCTCTACCCGATCTTAGGAGTTATTATATAGCTAGAGTAAGCAAGACTGTGGTACTGACAGAGATGGATACATCAATTAATGCAACAGAAGAGAGTTCAGGAATAGACCCACATACCTATGCCAAAATGATTTTGGACAAAGTTCAAAACCTAGTCAATGGAAGGTAGCCTTTTCAATAAATGATGCTGAGCTAATTGGACAGCAACAGGTAAAGAAAATGAACTTAGACCTAAGTCATATGCTTTATTAAAAATTAACTCAAAATAGGTCACAGACAACCTGAAACTATAAAACTTTTAGAAAAAATAAAATCTTTAGGATCTGGAGTAAGACAAAAAGTTGTAGACTTGACACTAAAAGCACAACAGAGGGGGGAAGGAAAAAAAAAAAAATCAAGAAATTAGACCTCATCAAAATTAAAAACTTGTGTTCTACAAAGGTCTCTGGTTAAGAGAAATAAAACCATTTATCCCAATTTACAGACTGGGATGATGTATTTGCAAGCCACGTATCTGACAAAGGATAAAGTATAATGAATGTTTAAAACTCAACATTAAAAAAATTTAGAAAATGGGCAGAAAGACATGGAGACATTTCACCAAAGAGGATACACAAATAATGAATAAGCTCAAATATATTTGACATTAGCCATTAAGAAAAAGTTAAAAAATAAAGTGACAAAATCCTATACTGGCAAGGATGCAGAAAAGCTGGATCACTTACATTGCTGGTGGGATGTTTCTTAAATAACTAACCATGTAACTACTGTTATGACCCAGCAATTGCACATCTGAGCATTTGTCCCCTAGAGAAAAAAAAATCTACATTCACACAAGAACCTATACACAATGCTTATAGCTTTATTCATACTCGTTCCAAATAAAAGATAACCCAGATGTCCTTTAATGGGTGAGTGGTTAAGCTGATGGATCCGTAAGTGTGCCACTCATCAATAAAAAGGAATGAGCTACTGATATGCCCACCAACCTACATCGATCTCCAGAGAAATATGTTGAGTGAAAAATGACAATTCTAAAAGGTTACATGCTATATGATTCCATTTATATAACATTCAAGAAATGACAAAATTATATCAATACCTAGCAGATTAGTGGTTGCCAAGAGTCAAAGGGTTACCATTATGGAGAGCAGTGTGGTTATGAAAGACCAACAGGAGGGATCCTTGCGATGGATGATTCTGTGTCTTGACTTTATCAATGTTGACATACTGGTTGTGATGAACTATAGTTCAATATATTACCAGAGGAAAATCTGGGTAAGTGGTACAGGGGATATTCACATTTCTTACAACTTTGAGCAAATCTATACTTGTCAGAAATGAAGTTTAATTAAAGCAATTATCTTGAGTCTTAATACACCACTTGTACAAATTAAGTAAATTCCAGTTGAGTTTCTTAGGTAAAGTTAGTTATTGAAAGGGGTCTAATGAGTGTGAATATTTGTCTACTATAAAAAGCATGGAAGACACATTGCATGACTCAATAACAAATCCTGGAAAACTTGTCCTTAGTCCCAGTTGTAGCATTAACCTCAGCTGGCAGAGGAATTGCCATGGACATGTGCTTTTAAGATTGGGGTTCTTCCAGATTACTCTCGATCACATGCCTGAAGTGGAAGTAAGCTTTTCCAACTTTCCCCGAGAAATGCGTATAGTCATTTGTCACTTAATGACCAGGATATGATGAATTGTCATTAGACAATTTCATCCTTGTGTGAACCTCCATAGAATGTACTTACACAAACCTAGATGGTATAGCCTAACTATACACCTAGACTACATGAGATAGCCTATTGCTGCTAGGATACAGACATGCACAGCAGATAATGTACTGGATACGGTAAGGCAATTGTACCCCAATGGTAAGTATTTGTATATCTAAATATAGAAAAGGTAGAATAAAAATGCATAATTGATATATATGGTTTCCAGCTGATTTATTCATGATATATAAACGTTAGCTTCTTTTTTTCATTTTTTTTTATTTCAGCATATTATGGGGGTACAGATTAAGGTTTCAATAAATGCCCTTTCTCCCCCTCCCCCAAGTCTGAGTCTCCAGCATGACCATCCCCCAAATGGTGCATATCTCACTCATTATGTATGTATATACCCAACCCCCTTCCCCCTCCCCCCTGCCCAATATCCTATTAGTGTAGTACCTATGTGTCCACTTAGGTGCTGCTCAGTTAATACCAGTTTGCTAGTGAGTATATGTGGTGCTTGTTTTTCCATTCTTTTGGTGAGAAATAGTTTTAAAGCAATTTATAACCCAACTCGCCCCAGAATAATCAGTTCAGATCCTGGTTAGACTACTCACTACCTGTGTGACATCGGGCAGGTTATTTAACCTCTGTCCCTTTCTTCATCTGAAAAATGAGAATAAAAGCACATTTCCTCAGGGGTTTGATATGAAAATCAAATGAATATTGTAAAGCACACAAAACATTGTTCAACAGTATTTGTTAAATAAATTCATACTTTGGCTTTGGATAGTTTCTTCCAAGTTTATGAAATGAAAGTCACTAGAAAATTCTCTCCACTTTTGTAACTTCTAGTCCAACACACAAATTTCTACGCCTAGTTGCAAGTGGTCACAAGGAATTCGAGTACTTTCATAAGTAAATAAAATGAAGTTAAAATGCCCATTTTTAAAACATGATGTGAATGCTTCAATTGTCAAAATGTTCTTTAAACATTTAGAAATTTTTTTGTAGTTTCAATCCACACATTTCAGGATGAAACTTCACAAGCTGTATTTTAATGGAATTATTTTGTCAGTGTCAAGAATGTGGGTGTTTGAATTTAATCCATCCACTGAGCATTTTCTGACTGTTTGCCAGCACCCCCACCCTGCAAGCAGCACATTTTGGACCAATGAACTCTCTAGGGCACATTAGAAAAAAAAATAATCAACTGTGATGTATTAAACCAGGAAAATAGGATAAGGATACTTTTAAAAATACATGCAATTACTCAAAGCTCTAGATATGACATTTGTGTTGTTGATTTGCTGAACAGCATGGTTCATAACCAGAAAATTTGGACCCCCTCACTATCAACTTGGAACAATGTCATTTCTCAGAGTGACAGCAAAATGGATGCTTAAAGATAATAAGTTCATTAATCTTACCCTCCTCACGTTTCAAATGAATGAGATGTGAATAAGTGACTCAAAAATGATAAAAGGAACTTACCACCAGATGTCTCCACTTTGTAAGGCAATTAAAGCAAAACAAAGATTCAAAAGAAGGGTTGATTTAGGGCGATGTTTGTCATGGGTGATTTACACGCACTTATGACATTTAGGGTACTATCCTCATGTAGTGGGCAGAGCCAGGTTTGCTGCTAAATATCCTACAAGGCATAGAACAGCCCTTTGTAATAAAGGGCCATCTATCCCAAAACATCAATAGTGCCGAGGATGAGAAACCCTTTTTTAGGGACATTTGATTTGCTGGTTGGCATTATAATTCACCAGGCCTCCAACCAGCCCTTTTTTCTTTTTTTATGTGAGATAGTAAAAGTTGAGAAAAAAATGGATATGAAACTAAACCCTGCTTTCTTCCAGCACCCTGCAGATCTCTCTGTTGCAGGCCCAATATTATTTATAATTTCCTTTTTACTTGACTGTCCTCACCAGGAGGTGATGTCTCATTGAGGGCCTGACCAAGGTCATTTCTATCTCCATCTCCATATGCCTAGTCCTCAGTCAATTGCATGGCATGTAGTGCCCGGTCCATAAACATTTGTCAAATGACTTCATGAATCAATCATAAGGTATAGATGCTAAATGGAGCAAGAGTAAACTCTAACATTTATGGATGGTATGTTTCAGGACCAGTCTGGGTGTGATGGAAGAGTGTGGCATTAGCACACAGTCAAGGTATAGGGGTAACAGGTGCTGTAGGTTGTTGGGAAGAAAACTGAAATGTCAGCAAAATTTTGAAGGAAGATAATTATATACAATTAACTTATTCAGAATTCCTCCTTGAAAAAACTACTTGAAAATAATACCATCCATTTATGATTTTGATCTAAATAAAACACTTCAAATAGACTGTCAAGAGAACTAACTGATAACACTAAATACATCTGTGTTTTAATTCAAATATAAATACCTAATGACTAACTACAAAATTGTGTTTAGAGTATACCTGGAAAAGTAAAAATATAACGAATAGAAGGTAGCAGAGGTAAAAGTGTTAGAATCCTTTTTTATACAACTGAGCAAATCAAAGCTGTAAAATTAAGTTAAAAATGACTATAGATTCTTATTTATAATCTTTCCTAGTTTTTAGGGATATTAAGAGGAACTATTTTGGGGTAGAATCATTTACTTGCCTTTGAATAACTAATTCTCTTGAGTTTGTCAAATTTGACAAAATATAGATGGTTTTAAATATAAAATATTGTAAGGTTTCCTTAGAGTATCTTTTTATTTTAGCGTATTATGGGGGTACAAGTGTTAAGGTTATATATATTGTCTATGCCCTCCTCCCCCTCGAGTAAGAGCTTCAAGCGTGTCCATCCCCCAAACGTTGCACATCTTACTCGTTGTGGTTGTATATACCCATCCTTCCTCCCATTCACCACCCATCAACCCATTTATCCATCTGTCCACGTAGGTTTATAGAAAGATACCCAGAATATTGCTTATGCAGTGTTACTTATGCTTTTCCTGCATGGTTGAATTTAGGTATGTTTTTAAAATTTCACGTTTTCATTTTTTTCATGATTTTATAATGAGCATTATTGTTTTAGGAAAACCAGTGGACTGACGCTTCTTTGTTTTAAACTTTATTTTTTAAAATTTACTCAGTGTACTGAGATTCAAATGCTACTGTCTTCTGGAGTCGCCCTCACAGACACACCCAGAAATATTTTACCAGCTATCTGGGCATCTCTTAATCTTACGTCAACTTGACAAGGCTGACTATTACAAGTGGTTAATTATGAGTAGAGGTATGAATAGTTTCTTACATTCTTTCACATTTTAAAAAGTTAAATTTCCCATGAGGGGAAAACTTAGCAGCTCATTCTACAGGCTTTATGTAAAAAGATAGGAAGGTCTTCTGTGATTCATCCAGAAAACAAAGGTAAGAACAGAAAAATAAGGAAACATGGAATGTAGACTCACATTTGATTGAACCCAGAACAGCTGACTTCCTGGCAATATGGGCTTACACAACCAGATGCTAACTTGTATTCCACCCCCTGTGACTCTAGGCTAAGTGGTGGTTTTGTGAAGTCTAAGAAATACAGAGTTGGAGGAAAGTGACTTAGAACCAAAGTCAAAGGAAACCATACAAGTAAATACACTTTATTAAACTTCATCTGTCACAAAGGAATGAAACAGCTCACACACTCTGGAGTGATTGAGGGCCACCAGACTTCGTGCTGAGCTCAGTCATTTCTCTCAGCTATTAGAAATTGTCATGCATCTCTGTGCTTTTTCTTGCCTCTAAATGAAGTTTTCCTTCGCTCCCTTTAGATTCATTTATTATGCACAGAGATGTTATTTGTTCTTTTAGAAGAAGTGACTAATATACGTGCACAGGCTAGCTTTTGTGCTAACTGGGTTTATTTGTCTGCGTCAACGAACTTACAAAGGCTTCCTCCTGAAAAGGCAAGATCTTCTATATGGATACGTGAGGGAAGAGAACACTCAAACATGCAAAATTACTGCATGGCACGAACTTGAATGCCATAGACCATCTGAGACAAAGTGTTCAGCAACCAACTTTGGAGCAGAGCTGCTGAAAACCTTCATTCTTAAGGACATCGATTTATGTTGAGTGTTAATACTGAAGGAATTTGTCAATTTTAATGGGGAATATAAGAGAATCAAATCATCTCTTCTTGGCTAATAACTGGAGAGTGAGTTAACTGCATACTTTTGGAATTCTCTTTACTGAAAGATGTGACCCTGAGTTTAAAACCCTTCACTGGATGCTGGTGGCCTTTGGTCCTAAATATAATTCTATAGACTAGTGAGGATTCCAGGGGGGAAACTAAGGATAATGGGAAGGGGTTTCTATAAAGCTAGGTTTTTAAAATTTAACATTTGTGGTCTGCAAAATAATACCCCCATGTACACCAAGAAGCCCACATCCCAATTCCCACAACCTGTGATTATTATGTTGCCTTCCATGGATCAGAGAACTTTGCAGATAGGGTTAGGTTAAAGCCACTGAGGCAGGGAATTTATCCAGGTGGGCCCACTTGAATCCATAAAAGTAGAGAACCTCTCATTTTTGATCAGAGAAAGGGATGCGATCATAGAGGGCCAAAGCGATGTCATGTGACAAGGACTCAACCCACCAATGCTGTCTTGGAGATGGAAGGGACCAGGAGCCGAGGGACTGAGCAGCCTCTGCAAGCCAGAAAGGCAAGGACATGAGGTTCCCTCGAGAGCTTGCAGAATGGAGCTCAGTTCTGCCAGCACCTTGGTCTTAAGCCCAGTAAGACCCAGGCCAGAACTCTCGCCAACAGAACCGTAAGATAACGTAGTTGTGTTAAACCACCAAGTTTTCCATAATTTGTTACAGAAACAGAAAACTGATGAGAGATGTCTTTTAAGAAGTTCTTATCTATAAAATAATGAAATGTGATAGTGTGAGAAAGTATGTTTGTGTTTGAGAAAGCGGCATTTCTGGCTTATTTCTTCCTTGCCAAAATGATATATAATTATCCTGGGTTAAGTCGCCAGTCCTCTAATCTTCCTTTTTCCTCTGCTGTACATCTTTTTCTCCCTTCTTCCCTTCCTTTTTAGAAAGTGTCATGAAATTTAATTGTTGGTACATAAAGTCCTTGCTTTCCATCCATGCATGCATTCTAGGCTTTTCCAATCCTGTCCATCTCTCCAGTTGCACATCCCCCCCCCCCAATTCTTTATTCCTCTAGTACAGTGGATCCCAAACTTCCTAGCGATCCCAATTCCTCTGGTACCGGTGAAAATACACACACCCACTTCCCGCCACGCACCTGCCGAATCAGATCCCTAGGGAGGCATCTGCAAAATCTGTATTTAGCAAGACATTCGTGAAGGATGAGAGGTGCCAATCTAGCAGCAGCACCCAAACTTGATATTCCCTGTGTGTGTTCTGCCCCTACCCACCTACCAAGCTCATGGCTCCAACCAGCACTCCCTCTGCCTGGCATTCCCTCTCCACTTGCTGTCCTGATATTATTCTCTTCCTTCTTGACTTCACCTGGCCGGTTCCTCCTCAGGCTTTAATTGCTGTTTGGCTCAGATTCTTACTTCCTGTCAGAGTCCTCTAAAGCCGGCACTCCTTCCTCTAATCATTTCGAGTATTCAGCATGAACGACTATGGCTACATTTGCCACGTTGTGTTGTAATCATCTGTCTTCAACAGACTGTGTTCCTTGAACACAGCTATTGTGCCGCCTTCATTTTTCTACCCCAATGCCTGGCACAGTGGCTCAAGAGGTTTAGATGTTAAAGAAGTGTTTATATAAAAGGAATGGGAATAATAGATACATAAATGCATTAAATACTAGAGGCTTAACATTATGAGGCAATTCTCTTTCTTTTAAGCACCATACTCAGCTCATTTCAGTTAATTGCCTGGGGGCACCAATGTAGAGAGCCTGCCACAAATGCCTACACGACAGAAATGTGGTGTGGGGGTTCCTGGATTAGAAAGAGACAGGCTGTGCCAACTTCACCTTCCAAATGTGTTTCACTTCTTGCTAATCGCTCACTGGACAACACTGGTACAAACGTCTATCATTTCTGTGGTTTCCTGAGAGTTCCCCGAGTATGACCAGCATAGAGGCTTTGCACTGGCTCGTCCATTGCTGCTGGGCAAGCTGTATCATCACGATAGATACATCACGGCTCAAGGTCTCACACAGAGGGGTTCACCTGAATGATCTACATAAAATATTGCTCCTATCACAAGTGATTTATTTACCTTGCTTTATTTTCTCCACAGTACTTCCAAGATGTAATTGATATAATCTGATTGGCAAGACCTAAGTCCCAGGAAGGCAGAAATTTGGTCTGCTTTATTCACTGTTCTGTCGCCAGTGCTCAGAATAGTTCAATGAATACAGTAGGTGTCTGATACAGATCTGTTGAATGTTCAACATGATTGTGGCAGAATATTCCACCAGAACCAAGTTGTCTGGGCATTATGTAACACAAGGTAGGATACATGCCTATACTCAACCCTGCCCAGGGAACAGCAGACGTCTTAAATGCACCTCAATTTATACCTGCAATTGCTAGGAATTTGATGCATATTTCATTTCTCAGTTTTATAAGGTCTGTTTCCTAGGAAAGCTTGTGGGATTGTACCTGTTTGTTGTGGTGGTCTTTTCCCTTATTAAAGTGGTCCCCTAACTCACTATCCACTGCAAACTGATAGAACAAGGCTGGGATTTTATGGATGATAATGTCCCTGAATATAGGCGCAGCTTGGCAATTCCTATTCCTACAGTGATGCTGAGGCCCAATGAAAAATAAAACAAGATGAGGTGTTCCCCGAGCAAGTGGAGTGGCAGCCACAGAAACCTTGTTTACTTTTCAACAGAGTTTAGTTCAGGCTCCTCCAGCCCACCCTCTGTTTTGAACTCCTGGAGTTGTGGGGTGGGGAGCCACTAGTCTGTATGATTTGATCCTGGGATTGTTTTTCACTAGCTGTGTAGTAACTGTGATGTCAAACCCAGAACTATGCTCTGCCAGCTTTGGCGTTGCCAGCCATGTTATGTGCCTATGCAGGAATCTCTTGCTGCCTTTTGCTGATGCTCTGGGGAGATTTCCGAACTCTGATCCAGCTTTTCCCTACCTTGAAGATTCTAACTCCTCCCCTCAACTATAAATTTAATTGTAGTCTCATCTCTTATACACTGATTTCAATTTTGTTTTCCTTTTCTATCTTTGATGGCTTGAGTTTTTTCTAATTGCAAGAATAAAAAAAATATACTCCAGGCACCCTTGTCCTAGGCTGCGTGGTTTTCTGTTTTCAGTGACATTTGTGCTGCTCCCTGGTTGACTCTACATCTCATGCCCCTGATGACATGGTCGTCACCCTGTCGTAGGTATCTTGTTCATTTGCCGGGCAGGAACAGCTGTCAGGCATTGCATTTGATGGTTTTTTCAGAGGAAAAGTCCTGACTTTGAAATTATATTTTAAAAGCTCTTAGATGTTTGAGTCTACATTTCTTTCCCTGAAAAGGGAGAAGAAAGGATATGCTGGATATATCAAAAGGCAACGCTTCTTTCTTCCCTTCCACACCCTGCCCCACCCTTTCCGTCTCTAAGTGCACTGTCCACAAGGGAAGCAATATGGGCATGTGCTTTGAACTCATGGTTGGAAAGAGGGAGGAGGAGGGAAGGGAACATGATCTTGTCTGAGACCTTGGTTATCAAAAGACGCTAGAGCTAGATGAGTCTAGGATACCAGAAAATTCCAAAGTCAGTGTATGTTAATCTCAGGTGACCAACTCATATCAGTTTTCCTGGGAGGTTCCCACTTTTACCATGGGAAGTCATACGTTCTGAGCAAACCAGGATGATCGTTCGCCCTACAGAATTATTCAAACAACTCCGAGTGCCTACTAAGTGCCCCGTATGTCCTTTAAGGTGACTCACCTGGTTTGGCCAGCCATCTGCCCTCATCTGCACGCATCCTCCTTATGTTTACATGAGCCTCCAGAGGCTGCCCTTTCGCTAACGATTTCACATGCACGTCTGGCCTGGGTGGCCTGGAATGTTTGACCCTCTGCTAATTTGATTTTATTCTGACACAACCTTGGGCATCCATAGATCCAAAATGAAAATGCTGTTGGAAGTGACAATGAAAATTGAATGTGGGCAAATTCTAGCGAAGACAACAACTCACAATGAAAAAAGAAGTACGGATTGTAAAGGCAGCAAGGTTGAGCTGTGCCCTGCCACGTCAAGCAGAGGGGGCCACGGATTTTTACAAAGGCTGTTAAAATGTCAAAATCAGGTGTTTCTTTTTACTTAAGTCTGAGCTTCAAGCTAATATGGGCATTCAGCTAAATCTCTCCCAGGTGCTGAAACAGTATGTGGTTTAGGATTTCAGAGGTAATTATTGCTGAATGTTTTGTATGGCCGGCACACCTGCCAGGTAGATGTTATGAAAGGCTGTGCAGGGGGACACCGAGAGAATTTGGAGGACAATTTCTCCATCACAAGACCCTTAGAAAGCCTATTAAGGCCATCAAAATCCAGGTATGATGCATTTGAACATAATTCTTAACACAGTTAATGATACAAATAAGGCAGTCGTTCTAGGTCAAAGAAAATGCCAGCATTAACTTGAGAAATTCAAGCTCCATTACACTGTTCCTGTCCTGCAATTGACTCAAAGTGAGTTATCTTGTAGAGAAGCTGCATGTTTACGTATTTAGATCCTGGCTTGGATAAGCAAGAGAAATATATGTTCTAGTTTTCTAAAATGAAATTGAGACAGAGGGCACACATGGTTCGATATACTCATTTATTCATTAAAAATGTGAGTATGTAAACCTGCCAGGTATTCACTGGGCAAATCCCCAGGAAAGAAAATAGAGAAAAACAACAGCAACAATAAGGCAGCATCCCTGTCCTGATGGAGCTCCGGTTCTAGCGGGAGAATCAGAAATTAACCAAATAATTATGCAAGTTAATATAAAATCTCAGATGTGATGATACCATGATGGAGAGGTACCGGGATTTCTAGAAGCATGTAATAGAAGGATTTGAACCATCAGGGAGCTTTCCCTGAGAAGCTGAAGTTCGGCTGAGGGGCATAACGCCCAGGCTTGCTCATTGCCTGATCTGTGATGGCACTAATAGCTCTGCCTGCATTTTCTCCATTAGCTCACACAATACATTTTGTAGGAAGACTGTAGCCTTTCAAGCCGTCAATAGCCTTAAGAAGAATGTTCAATAACCTTAGAAAGAATATCTTATCAGTAGGCTTTAGGAGGAATATCCCATCATCAGTAACGTTAGGAAGAATATTCCATTACAATTCTAGAGCGGAGCTTCCCTGAGCTGCCTCTCTCTTTTGCACCATTATTTCCCAGAGGTACTGCAATAGTTCTAAGCCTTGCAAAGAATAGCACTTGTCAGGTATTGGTTGAATGTATTTGTTCTCATTATGCATATTTTCTAAGTGTGGCCTAGAAAGGTTAAGTAGTGTGCTTAAAGCAGTACAGCTAGTAAGGGACAGCACAGAACCAAGCTCTCCGCCTCCTGAACAAAAGAGAGAAAGGGAACGGCATTCTGTTGAGAGGGCACAGCAAGTGCCTGATGCATATTCCTACAGAGGACAAGGGTTTGCTGTCTTTCCTACTGTACAGCCTTGAAGGGAAGGACCTGCAAACTCTTCCTATGGGTAACACATTTCCTCTGAAAGCAGAACCTGGGAGCATCTTCTTACACCTTTCACAGGCAAGCAGCACATGGTATCAGCAAATGGTAGAGAGAGGGCCATGGTGCTTTGAGGCACGGGCCCTCCAGATCACCTTTCTTGCTGATAGAAGTGCCGGTAAGCATGACCAGCCTCCTGTCTGAAGGACAGATCTCTGCCTCTGGATTGCTTGCTGCTGCTAATTCCTCTTGGAAAATCTTGTAAAGCACCTTTCGAAAGCCGCACAGCACAGAGAAGCTTCCTTACAGCACAAGCACAAAAGCTGGAAACCTTGAGGCTTCGCCCACACGGATTAAATAAAATGCTTTAAGTGAGGCTACTTATAAGCAACAATTTGCATAAATTGATGTACTATTCGAGGAGGGTAGAGAGGGTGGTTTTAATTTTTTCAAAAACTTTTTTCCTCTTAGTTTTAATAGCAGCAGCAGCCTCGAAGCAGCAACTCCTTTTAATAAAACCCGCTTGTAGATTTATCGAGACAGACTCCAATTGACCCTATTTCAGGCGAATCTCTGGGGCCTCCCACACACAATTGTGTGAGTGCTCAAGAGCCTCGGATTGTGAGTTCCTGGAGGAGTCCGTTCTCCATGACTCACGCTTCCTGGGCCCAGAGATGCTTCAATTCATTCTAGGAGATTTAATTGCTAAAAGTATTCACAGTTTTGCTAAAGATCTAAGCAGTGCTTAGGAGTTATGCTTCGCCTTGATGAAAATGACCCCTGGAGGAGTGAGGTGCTGACATACAGTAACACATGTGACAAATGCTAAGCTTATCAATGTGGCCCGGATGGGAAAGATGTCAAAAATATAGAATAACAGTTTATATGTGGCTGTGTATGTTTACTTATTTTATTCAGCTTGCTTTTATTACTCTTTTTGAAGAGGTGATGTATATAGATATTTCAAATAGGTTAAAATTTAAGTTAGAGATCACTGTCCCTCCCTCCCGTGTCAGCTAGTTTTCCCTTTACCCTTCAAAGAGAACAGTCAATTTCTTCTGAATTCCTCTAGAATTGTGTTCAACATTTTTCATCCTCTAACATACTTTTTCCTATGTAAATAGGCTGTGGACACTATTATGCATCTTGATTTTTATGTATCTGAGATAGTCCACTTCAATAATGCCAGAACACACGCATATATGCAGTATGTGTTCTAAACCTAAGAGTTTTCTAAGTTGTTTTCAGATAATTCTTGCAACATCCTCTGGGACAGGTGCTAACTCCATCAGCTGGCAAGAGAAGGAAAAGCTTGTGTTGAGCAGCAAAGTGACTGAAAGCAGCTTAAAGTTACACAGTAGGAAGTAGAGTGCAATTCCAATCCAAGCTGTTTAGATGCCGTGACCCAATTTTGCAGCATTACCTTGCAGTATGCAAATGATGCCTCGTATCCAGGTGTATCTTGTTTTCAGAGCTGCATAATATTCCTTTGCTTAGATGTAATATTTATTCCGTGCGTTCTTAATGGTGTCTTAGGGTTTTTCCCATAGTTTGCTATTGTAAACATGTTTCAATTTTGATTTTTCACTACATATGTTTGTACCCATGCTTCGTACACATTTGTAATATCAATGCATCAATTTACATTAGTGGATTTACTCATTTTTAAACACCAAAAGTTTATTTTCTTCTGATAGGGAGATATGGAGAGGGTTTCCTGCAACAGGACATTTAATGTGTCTTTACTTTTGCAGCCAATTCACAATCTCCCCAGAGTGTAAGTGCTCACTAAATATTAAATGAAAGAACTAAATAGACAAAAGCTGCCATTTTTAAAGTATTGTCACAACACATACAGTACTTTGACTTATGTGATCGCAGATATAAACAAAGCAGCTATTACCCTCATTTTATAGATCAGGAATGTGAGATCCAGTGACAAAGTTTCAAATGTAAGGAGTAGCAGAGCCATCTGTAAACTTCAGCTCCTTGGAATCTAGATCTGTACACTATTTCTTCTTGGTCTGACCTTAGCAGGTTGTGGGCCCAGGCCCTGCCCCTCTTGGTTTCCATTTTTAATAGAAGTAATGCCAATTTGCAGAAAATATTAGGTACAATGATCAATAGTCATATCTAACATGCCTTAACCATGTATTATGTGGGAGACACTGCGGTAACTACCTGGCATTGCATTACCTCAACACTGTTAGGAGTCATCTTAGGCTGCTCATGCTATTGCTGTTGCCACGTTGCAGGCTAGAAGAAAATGAAGCTGAGCAAAATTTAGTAATTTACCCAGTATCACAAGAACTAATAAGCGACAGACGACAACTCCAGATCTATCTCCAAATTCTTACACTACTTATCTACTAGAAGTTAAAATAAATGTGATGCCTTTTTAAGACCTTGACCTTATGTATGGGTTGTTCCGATTCCTGAATGCATTTTTATATCTTAAGGCTTTTCTGTCCTTTACTTTCAAGAGTCTTCAATATACCCCTTGGGAAATCGGTCCCTGCTTGTAGTATAGCAAGATCTATCATAGCAAATATTCAGTTGTTTAATAACTACATGTTTTTTAAGTGACAAACTCACCAGAATTGGCCTTTATTTAATAATCACAAACACCAAGCTTATGAATATTTCATGCTCACTCATTTCTGCTGAGAGTGTAAGGATCCTGCATTTCTATAGCTCCAGATTATGCAGGGAGCAATGGAAAACATATGTTTTGTGTGTTTTCCTTAACAATTTGATGATGGAAGAACACCTGGTAGTGTTGGTGATAATGTAAGAAATGGTTGCCTTTTGTTATTTAAGTGCTTGAAATAAAAATCTCAAATGGCAAGTTGTAATCCAAACCAGAGTAATTATAGAGGGTGGTATAAAAAGGTATACATTTTAAATTCATAAATCTAAATGAGTCTATCTGCAAGTAAGTAAACTTTATTCAATTTTCCACAGCAGCTACCCCATCAACACCATCACCCAAAACGCTGATGACATTGTTCTCCAATGTTGGAAACTTTTCAGTTTAGGGTTCAATTGTTCCTGCTTTTTTCAATCAGCAAATGTTAGAGTTGGTACAAGTGATCAAGGAGAAGCACGCAGTTCAGTGGGTGTGCAGAACAGGACACCTAGATGGACGGTGTGGACATGGAAGACTTCCTCCATGGAAGGAAGTTTAAACCTGGATGAAGGTATCAGTAGGAGTTACCAGGTAGAAGGGTGGAACTCGGAGGAGGTTATAAGCACTGCAAGAAGCCACAGGAAGCAGGCACTTTCTAGAAATCGGAGGGTGACAATAGCATAGTCACACGTGGGTGGGCATAGAGTTGGTGATCCAACCACAAGTCTACACACACAGGTAAGTATTCCTAGTTGGGTGATAAGAATCTCAAGGACGAAGGATGTCCTTGCTCTAGCCTTCCTTTCCCCCATTATTTCCTTCTGAACTTTTTTACCCTGAGTTTCTCATGTTAATAAACTTCATGTGGAAAAATGAGTACACAAAAATAGCCAGGAAATAAAAAAAAACAAAAAGAAAACCTGTGAGGGCATCTAGCTCCAATAGACATTAAAACATACTATAAAGCCTCTATAATAAAAATCAGCATGGCATAGGTATGTGAGTAGACTAACAGGTCAGTGGAATATAAGTCCAGAAATCTTCCCAAGTGCCTATGGAAGTGTATTATATAATGAAGGTGGCATCTTCAAAACATTGAGGTAAAAAAGGGATTTTTAATAAATGGTTTTGGGACAACCAGGCAGCTGTTTGGAAAAAAATTAGATATTTCACACTACAAAAATTCCAAATTAGATATCATAAATATGTGAAACCATACAAGTATTAGGAAAAAAACACGGGTAAACTCGACTTTATGGTGTAGAGAAAGACTTTCTAACATGACTCCAAATCCAAAGGAAATAGAATGAAAGATTGATAAATTTTGTTAATGGAAAACTTAGCTACATGGAAAAATGTAAATCAAAAGACAACTAAAAACTTAGAAAATTCGCATACAACATATGCCACAAAGCCCTAATATTGTCAGTGGGTGTGCAGAACAGGACACCTAGATGGATGGTGGGGACATGGAAGACTTCCTCCATGGAAGGAAGTTTAAACCTGGAAGAAGGTATCAGGAGGAGTTACCAGGTAGAAGGGTGGAACTCGGAGGACGTTACAAGCATTGCAAGAAGCCACAGGAAGCAGGCACTTCCTAGAAATCGGAGGGTGACAATAGATAATATTGTCACCCTCCGACAATCTGATAATATTGTCAGATATATACTGGTGGCATACAACAAACTTAAAAACGGAGGTAGTAAAGGGCCAAAAAGTGATTTTTGAAAGTGGGGAAAAACGGGGACAATTCACCTGTATATGGTCCACAACTATATGAACAACCGATAATCTTGTAATTAGAGAAATGAAAATACCGACATAGAATTCATCACCTATCAGACCAGCAAAAATTAAAGTGTGTGGCAAAACATCCTGTCACTGAGGCTGGGGGAAGGCTGGAACTCGCACACTGCTGGTGGGAACACCTGCAGCTGGAACCCCTCAAGAGAGAAATTTGGCAAAAATCTAACAGAAGTGCACATGTGCCTCCCCCTTCTGCATATGGTTCCTCTTCTAGGAATCTACCCTCAAGGTGCATTCCCCCAGCAATATGAAAACATGTATGCACTGGGTTATTCACTGCAGCACTGCTTGTAATCGCAAAAATTTGGAAACCTCAATGCACATACATGGGAGAGTAGTTGAATAAACAATGGCACGTTCTCAAAATGGAATATTGTGCCTTGGTAAGAAGAATGAGGAAGAGTTCTAGAAACTAGGAGTGATTTCCAGAATACGTTGTCAAATGAAAACAAAGCACAGAAAACTGCCAAGAGTACATTCTCCTTCATGTAAGGAAAAAAAAAAAGGGATGTAAGAAAATATTCATCTGTTCATTTGTGCAAAAGAAATGCAGACTGAATAAGAAATTAAATTGGTTATCTCCGTGGGGTGGGTGGGAAAATGGTTGAAAGAAGAATGAACAGAGCAGCAGGAATAAGGGGAGGCATTTCTGAGTATGTCTTGTGGTATTGTTTTGACTTAGAATCATAATAAAAATACTCAAAAATATATAAGTAAAAAAAGCCTATAAGCAAGATTAGCCAAGATATGAAACAAACCCAACACCAGAATAGAAACAGTAATAGATAGACCTAACTGTAGTACAAATGAAGAAGACCACCTCATTGAGGGGAGAGAAAAAACTCACTGAAGTAACTTTGGAAAACACCCAATTTTGACTGGATGTTATATAAGGCTAAAGGCTAAAAAATGTTTTAAAATGCTGGGCTTTAATTTGTAAATCTATTTCTCATAGAAGTATGAGTTAGCAATTCAGAAATAATTTTAGGTATATACTGGGATTAATAGAATGTAGATAGTAACAGCCAGGTTTCCCACTGTCGAAGAATTTCCAATTTGGAAGTAAAACAAGGAGAAGGGGAGGGGGTGAAGAAAGGGAGGAAAAAGACGCTCTCAGATTAATAAACTGAATTTGTAACCTCATTCCTAATGAACTACCTATTCCCCCCCTTTCCTATTTTGCTTATTTATCAACTTTTCAAATAAGTTAAAAATACATAGATGGATTGGCAATTAAGTTCCACAAAGGTCCGAGATTACTTTGTTCACCTTTCTATTCCCTAGCATAGAGTGTCCATGTAGAATAAATGCTCAAATGTGTTAAATGTGAAGTCTGCTTTATTGCTCTGTGTTTACTATTTGTGTATCAACTATGTGTATGTACACATATGCACCTCTACATAATTCTCTAGAGATTCAGAAATTAGTTATCTAACAGGAAAATAGTTCGAAATTTTAGAATGCATGGGAACACTTCTGATGTATGCTAAAAGCCAGATTCTGTGCTTCCATTCCCATGGTTTGATTCAGCACGTGTAATGTTGGGCTCAAGAACATTTTAACAACACACCCCCTGGGTGATTCTAATATAGGTTACCAGTAGGCCACAGAGTGAGGCCATCAGGTAAGATATCAGTGGACCACCTGGCAGAGTCCTGACCCCATTCGGTGTGGGCAAAGCTGGGGGGGTAGGGGGAAGCTGGACCTTGAAGAGGTGAAGGATACCTGCTGTCAGGAGAGACAGGGAAGAAATCGGTCCAGGAAGAGGCGGCGGCAATTGTACAGCACCAGTGTTGTAAAGACAGAGGATACACTCATGGACTAGTTTCTCTGGGGGTGACAGTGATGCTGACAGTGGTCCTAGGCTGGGGGACAGTGTCCCAGGAGCTGTGTCCTTGGGCTGCAATGAAGGGGCACAATAGTCAAGGAACCCAGCTAAGAACATGTAGGGAGAGCCCACCTGAGCTGAGAGTGCTCTGGAAGCATCTGTAAAAGAAAATGGAAAGGAAAAGAGCAAACATGGGGAAGGTCTTCAGGTAAGAGGGTGGGGTGAACGTCGAAGCAGCCCATACATAGTTGGTTTGAATTGTGAGCTTCCAGGCCAGGTAAGATGCTGCCACCATTTATGGTGATGGGCAAACTCCAAAAGATATGTCTGTGTATGATTTTGGGAACTAGAATGACAGAACTGAGAAAAAGCTAGAAATCTTCAGAATTTCAGCATCATTTATCTACTGAGGGGCTATTTTTCTAACAAACATAATACATAGGCATATAATGAGTATATTTGTTATAAGAAAAAATGAGACTAAAAATCTTAGTATGATTAAAAGAACGAAATTAAAAATTGAATAAAAGTGCTTTCCTGCACTTTCGCCCAAGTGTCAAATTTTTGTAAAGAAAATATTTTAGGTTTTAGGGACCAAGAGGGCAAAATTATGGGTATTAGGTACCTTTATCAAAAGAGATTTTAACAAAAATGTGATGGCAATCACTATGTAAAACAGTTTTGTAATTTTTAATGATTTGTTAGATATTGTTGAAATATAAAAGTATAATTTTGGTAATACGTAATTAAAAGATTTTTGGAGGGTAACTTAACTTTATTGAGGTTCAAAAGTCAGTGTTTCCTTTCATATCCATTGCAAATGTTCATCTGTAAAATCCACTCTCAATTCACTAACAATAGATCCCCAGTGGGATTTTGCCCACGGACCATAGCTTGGAGACTCCTGGTCTGACCACGCCTACTACTGATGTCTTTTCTGCCATCTGCTTCCTAGTTTACTATGCTCAAGCTATGGTAGCCTTCTCTTCCTGTCACTCCAGCACCCCTGCTGCTGGGCCTATTACGTTTTCGATTGCCTCTAGCAGGTAACACAATCCAGGACTCATCACCTGGTGGAAACTTTCCCTTCGTTTAGACCTAGCTTAAAATGTCAATTTTTCAAGGAAGCCTACTCTGACCACTCTAAAAGGACAACCCTGCTTAATGTTTTTTTATAGCTTTCACTTTCTACAGTATCATACTCACTCGTTTAAATTTTTTCCCTGTCTGAGCTCTGGTGGAAGACCGTTGAATTTGAGGGTTAATGTCTGGTTTAGTCCAATGAACTGATCATAGTTTGGCACAGAGTAGCTTCTTGGCACACATTTGAATCAGTGATTGAAGAGAGCAAAAGGATTACTGTAATCCACATATTCCAAATGCAATCTAATAAAAACTGGGAAGAAAGGAAATAACATTCACAATGAGTGTTTCTGACACTGAAAGTTCACTGTTGTCTTGCTGAGATCCCAAAAGTAGCCAGCTGTAACCTTATAATTGCTTGGTAAAAACCATTTATTTCAGAGGCCTGACACTAACTTGTTCTAGGATTGGAATCATTGCCAATGGTCCACCTAGCTTCTGTATTGACCATCAGAAGGAAATGAACAAACATGATAGAAACACCTGCAATCTATGCGAACTATTTTATGAAAGATAGCACAACTATGTTCATTTAAAATGGCATGAACACCTACAAAACCCCAAATCAAGTTGCCCAGAGTCATGTGGGTCATTACGGTTATTCATCAGATCACGTGCTGGTGACCAGCTGCCTCTGAGAATAAAAGGCTTAATGGTAAATGGCAAGATGCAAATTATAAAAACTTAGTACAAAAGCTTCTAGGTATAAAGAGGAAAAGGAAAGATGAAATTAGAAAAGATTCTAAAATTATAGCTGTCACAGTTTAGGAGAGAAAATTAACCATCTTACAAGACACTACAGTGAGAAAAGTTGTAAAATTTATAGAAGTAACTTCAACATAAAAAAACCAAGGTCAAGAACCACTTGTAACTGACCTTGAAGAGACCAACTCTTTGATGAATATCCAAGGTGGAGTATGCGTCTATTCATGATTAACTACTGAATTGAAAATGAATTTGTCAAATTTAGGATGTCTATTTGCAAAAGCAACATATATTAACTTTTACGGGATGTTTTATATGAAATTTAAATTAGGAAACACTTTCTTCCCCTCAGTGAAGTAGGCGAGGATCTTTCAAAATCTAATAGCATTCTTGCTTTGTTGAAACAATTTGAAATTATTTCTTAAATACCAAAAGTGAGAAAATATAGTCTACAATCCAATTTCCCTAACTACTCAGCCAACTTCATTGTCTGTGTGCAGTGTTCATCTCCTTGCTTTATGTAAAATATTACATGGTTATGGTAATAGCTATCAAATAACTTTGTATTCTGTTATCCTACTATGTTGTAAACATTCTTACATTGCTGTTGTCTTTATTGTTTCTCTTATGAAAACTGAGTAGTCCATGTCAACCTTGCATATTGTTCATTTTTAGTTTTCCCTATTTCTTTATTGAAGCTTTTTATTTTTGAAGGAACATTTTAAATCAGTTGTATTATAGAAACTGAAATGTCAATAATTATCCATAATCACTTTGAAAACAAATGTTTGTTATTTTGTGTGCTTCTTGAATTTCATGTCATGAAAATACAGAATGTTGTATTCTAAACTTTCTATTAACATGCCACCCAACATTTTTCTGGTTTTGGAATATTCTCTTTACCTACACAGTTGCCATTACTCACATTACCCCCTGCATTGCTTTTTTAAAGTGATTGATCATTCTCTGCAATGAATGCTCTACTGACCCTGTGTCCTGCTGCATTCTTTGTCTCGTCCTTCTGGAACATAAGTACCATGAAGGCAGGGACCTGGCCGATCATCGTGTCTCATGCTGTCTGTGCAGAGCTTGGAATAGTGTCAAGCCGAGAGTGACCGATCAATAACTGGCTGAGGGAATAAATGAAAAGCCATGCTTTTGTAGACCAAGAGGGCGAGACAGGTTTTTGAACGCCAGAACTCTGACTTCAGAGCTGTTCTCAGATACATGGAATAACAACCTGTGTGCCATTTTCTTCTCTGCCATTCCCCCAGTATGGTTGAAATAAGGTTATTTCAAAGGACTTTATGGTAAATTTTACAAGCCCCTCCAAAGACTGGGAAAGTTTAGCTCTCAGTATCTAGTTCATACATAAGTATTACGATATGCTATTTTAGGATATTTAGCGCTGTTTTATGAGGTCATGTTTTAATATTTTGTAGTGTCACAGAAAGGATATGAGCTTTAGAAGTCATGCTGTCAGATGACTTAATCCCAGTTCTCGATTTACCAGCTGTATAATTTTTGTGCAAGTTACTTGTTAATAGGTACTTGTAATAAAATAGTTACAAGTTACTATTTTGTTTGCCTCAGGGAAATGATGCCATTTCAGCCGGTTGTTGTAAGTCAATCAGTATTAAAAACCCCACACATCTACGTATACATGTATTTGGAATAGTGCTTTGTATATAGAAGATATTCCAGAAATATTAACTATTACCAACACCATCATCATGTAATGGTCATCTGTTGTGCAAGTAACTTTTAACTTACGGAATTAAAATCTGGTGTTTACAAATTATTGCTTTAAATCTATGCCTCGACTATCTCTTACTTGTTTGCATTTCAGTGAGCTTTCTTGAAAGGAAGAGGGGAAAATGACCAAATTCTTACTGGAAATGGTCCTCATAACCTTGGGTTTGAATATACAAATGCATCACTCACATGAATGTCATTAAACATGTGCATGAGGTGGGCCAGGAAATGGGGTGTTAAGTGCTGCTTCCTTTGACCATAAAAATCCAAAGAAACAAGTTATGTAAATTCTCATGGCACTCCAGAGAGTGTCCTGCCAACCAGTGGACATCATAAGTGCTGTTGATGTTGTAATGAAGACACTTAGGTTGCTGATAAAATAGCTTCATTTCTTCAAGAGATTCCTTTAGGACCAAATGCTTCCCTTGAAAGAAGGGATTTATGCTTTTACGCAGGCTCATAAAGTGGAAAAAACCTCAAGTCAAAGAAAATTTCTCCCCCTTGCATAGGGGCACTCAGGCTCTAACACAGTTTTCTCCATGCAGCACCCTGCTCAAAGTCTTTCATTAAGAAATACAACTTTTGTGCCGACTTCCCTCTGCTTTAAAGTTTTGTCTTTTTATAAGTACTTATTTTAGATGATGAGTTGGTAAAATCTTAACATAAATTAAGAACATAGTATATCAATCATGGTCACTACTTTGTGTGGCTATACCCCAGGCACAGATAAGAAACATGAACCAGAGCGTTTTCATTAAGGATATAATAGTCAACGTCGGGGGTGGGGAGTGTCACAGGATATTCAGGGAGCAAACAAGTTACAGTTGCCAAAATATACTGAGCCATACTAGTCTTATAAAATACTCCTCAGTAGGAAAGTGCAAGAGAATAGGAATATTCTGTTAGCCACAACATTTGATAATGATGCCTTAAATTCCCCATTCAGAAGTTCTTAATGTACATTAGACCATTGTCAGTTTTGAGAAATCATGCTGTGAAATGCATGGTTATCTCTTTGTTATCTTTTATTTTTATAAATTTGAATGTCAATAGAATATTTCCCTTTCATAACACCCGTAAAACTTAGCGTGTCCCATTGAACCCATGTACAAAATTTTGCATTAGGCATTTTGAAAATATTGAGCACCTATTGTGTTTCTTGTCAATAAGTATTGACAGAATAGTGAATGAATGAGAAGTCACTTTTTAAACTGGAATGCCTATGAAACTGAAATTTTGGGGGACAAAAATCCTATGACATCTGCATTACAAGTTTAAAAAAATAAAAATTCTAGGCCAAACAACTAGCTTTTTCTTGCAAGATGCTACATACAAATTTTTGTTTTGTTTTCCTCTGCTGACGTGAGTGGATTTTTTCATGTCATCAGCCATAGCTCATCTGCCCAAGATTTCACAGTGGAATCATCAGGGTGTTATACTCAGCACGTCCAATTCATCTTGCACTGCCTTCCACACAGGAATTTAGGAATAGGAAACATACCCCATTGTTATGGAAACAATCAAAATTATACTCAGCATAAGCCACGCTCTGCGTGGTGTACAAACTCATTGCTGGGAGGCTCAGCCGCCAACACAGCGCCTCTTGTACACTCCACATAATCCAGTTCAGCAAGGCCTCCAGCAGCCGTGAGGTGCTGTAACCATAGCCAATGGCTTGCCTTGGGTCCAGACAGTGGCTGCTTGTTGGCAGCGAACCACAGAAACTGGGAGCAGAAAACAATATGGAAGCAATATTATTTCCCATCTAATTCTCTATAATCCAGAAGGGTGGTTATGCTGAATGATCACACACAGAGGAAAGATTAAATATAGTAACATAATGTTCATGCTCTGCACCAGAAGTTATTACTTTTGGCACCATGGAGGCAGATGGCTGGCACTGGCCATTGCCAGGAGGTGCTAAGTGGGTAAAGTGGTGCTGAGGAATAGAGTCATCTGCGGGGAAAATGACAGTAATGAACTGCTTGTAATGCTGTGAAAATTCAATGAATTTGATTAAACACAGATTGCAAAACTGTTTCCCGGACGACCATTGGACACACTCACTTACGCTGAAATGTGCTCTCTCCCGGTTACGAGCCTGACAGGGAAACTGCTCTTTCTGCTGCCAATTTGTGGAGCATCTTGACAAGAAGAGTGACCAAGATGGAAAGAACCCTGTCCTCCTAGTGCCCACTTTTAGTCAGCAGGGTCACACTCGTCTAACTCCGCTAGGTGGTTTTCTAGAAGGGGCAAGGTCAACATAAGTCTTGTTGGCCCTGAGGAACCAATTTGTATGAAGCTTTTGTTAAGATTCTTACCCTGAATCTTTAGCAACCACGATACCTGTATTAGATTAAGGTGCATACAGTACACTATTTGATGTGGATAGATGTATGGCTACACAGCAGTTACAGTGTATATACAAATTTTGCAACCTTGTGTCAAGAACACAAAGGGATGGATGGGAAGGCATCACAGCTTAGGGTGCTACTACACCAAATGGGGTTTCCAAGACCTGTGCTAGGTATGCCAGCTCCTTGTTACTGTGCATAAGATAAATACAGAAAGCAAGCATTTAGAAATGTTTGTACTAACTTGACAGTTCTGTTTGAATACTAAAGTGGAACTTGTGTTTGTGCCTTTTTAGGCTTTTCCTAGTATTTCTATAGTACTTCACAGAAGTATTTTTCTGGGATGAATTGAGACTAGAAAGTGATCTTTCACCAGTCTGAAACACAAGAATTGGGAATGTAGGGTGCAGTGTGCACTGTCTGGGGTATGGACACACTTGAAGCTGACTCAGGTGGGGCAAAGGTAATATATGTAACCTAAACATTTATACCCCTGTAATATGCTGAAATAAAGAAAAATTTTGGATTATAAAAGACGCAGATTTTGTGTGCTTGTCTTACAAGGATTTACAGGCTTTAGGTAAAGTTAACCTATCTACATTTTGGTTTTCAACATTTGATTAACGTTATTGAATAAACTCTACCACGAACCACTCGCATAATCTGTTGAGAAGTTACTGAAATATTAGATAACCCTCCTAACTACTGTTTTGACCAGCATATAAGCTGAATGGTCAGTTAAGTTTAAAGTCTTGCAAGAATGAGTGCATCAGATACAACCTTGCCTCCTTCCTGTATTCACTTCATGCAACTAATCATCTTTCCAGCACCTGCCTTGTTACAGACATGGTTTCAACTGCTGAGGATGCACAAGTGAACGAGAATTGGGAATTCTCCTGCCCATGAGCATTTGTATTCTAACAGGGGCTACAGTCAACAGAGTGGGCATGAGTAAACTATATAGTATTGAGATTGAAAAGTGCTATGAAAAAATAAGTATAAGCAAGGCAAGTACAGAGGGAAAATCTTAAATGGTCAAGTTGAGCTTCATGTTAAAAAAAGACTTTAGCCAAGGCATAAAGGACATGAAGTTATCCAGGTGGATAACTGGAGAAGGCATATTCCAAGTATGGGTAACAGCCAGTGCCAAGGCCCTGCATTGCCAGGTATCTAGTGTGTTGCAGCATGGAGGATAGAATGGCTGAAAGAGAATAAAAGAAAAGAACAGATGAAGACAAGGCAGCAATCAGTTGAAGTTGGCTATTGTAAAGAACTTTTTCTAAAACAGGAGCCATTCCAAGTTTGAAAATGCCATGCCTTTCCTTATATTTTAAAGGGTCAGGCAGGTGGGAGGGGAGAGCAAGGGATGGGTATATTCACACCTAATGGGTGCAGTGTGCACTGTTTTCGGGGATGGACATACTTGTAAGCTGACTCGGGCAGGGCAAAGGCAAATATATGTAACCTAAACATTTATACCCCCCATCATGTTCTGAAAAACAAAAAACTAAGAATTATAAAGCTACAGCAGCAATCCAGGAAAAAGATAACAGCTCCAGAGTGATAGCAATGGAGTTAGTGAAAAGTGTCAGACTCTGGCTACACTTACAAGGCAGAATCAACAGAAGTATTTGACAGATGGGGTATAAGGAGTGAGATTGAGAGAAGGGAAGATAAATCGAGGAAACTTTCAAGGTTCTTGGCCTGAGCAACTGGGGCAGTGCTAGTGGAAAGCTGCAAGCTGTGGGTGGAGCAAATTGCACAGAAATGCGCGTAGATCCCAGGTTTTATCTGGGACATGTGAAGTCTCATTTATCTGTGAGATCTAAGTGTCTCAAGATATCGAGCATGTAATTGGAGTCAGTTTGTAGAAGATATAAATTTGGGAGTGGTCAGACATAAAGAGAATTTAAGGCCATGAAGCTAGATGAAGTTACCAAGGAAAGGACTACAGGCCAAGATCTGACACCCTGGGTCATATGGAGGTTATGGAGATGGTCAGGAACTGGCAAAGGAGACTGGGAAGAAGTGGCTAGTGGGGACGGGACAGTTCATGGAGTGTGGGGATTCAGAAGCTAAGTGAAGAATGTCAGAAAGCAGAAACTCAACTGTGTCAAATGCTGGTCATGTAAGATGGTACTGAAACTGACCTATGAATGGAGAAATCTGAAAGTCATTGATGACCACCAAGACATTCAATGGTTTGTGAAATGGTAGCGACAAAAGTCACATGGAAGTAATTTTGAAAGAATGGCTAAAAATGAACTGGAGACAGAGGAAAGAAATCTCATGAGTTTACAGTACAAGGGAGCAAACATGGGGCGATCATTGATGGCAGGAGTTGAGAGGGGGATTTTATGTAAGTTTTTAGGAGCTTCTTCTAGGGAAAATAGCAAGTAATAACAGGTCATACAGAGGAAAGACAGACACTGAGGTGATAAATAAGCAAATTTGGAAGGACTAAAGAAAACAGGTGTTAGAAGTGGACAGTCACAACAGAACACTTCTAAAGCAAGAACAGAAACCGAGTGAATTGCTTGTCTGATTTCAAGGGCTATACTTTTCTAATTCCGTAAGTGGTGCTTACCGGGCAAATTGCACAGGCATTTGTTTGCAAATCCAAACTCTTTTGTAGTCATCATTGAGCAATTTGTACAATCACACATTTCTTCAAATGGGTAATTAATACTGATACTTAAATACTAAATTGATAGGCTTATTCTTGCTCTCTTGCATGCAAGCTATTCACATTCTAGCTGTAATTAAGGATCAAGAAAGACAGCTTTTTAAGATAATGGGCCTAGTTTCTACTGCCTCCAGTTTTATGCAGATTAGTCAGAAGTATAAGCAATTTTTGCCTTTGAAACTTTTTCATCTAAGGGAAATTATTTTAAGGCACATGTGTATATATACGCATACCAACATATTGTATACCCATCCCTATATAAATTATGTATAATATATAGATATGTTAGTGATATGGCACTTCATTATGATGCTCACATCTCAGACATAATACAAGACTTTTATAGATTCAGAGAAGATGAGTACAGTTCTGTTACATGAATATGTTATATACTGTTGAAGTCTGGGCTTTTCGTGTAAACGTTGCCCAATTAGTGTTCCTAGTACCCATTAGGTAATTTCTCATCCCATACTCCCCACCCCCCCTCGAATTTCCATTGTCCATTATTCTACTCTATGTCCATGCATAGACATTACTTAGCTACCAGTTATGAAAACATGTGGTATTTATTTCACACTTAAGATAATGGCCTCCAGTTCCATCGTCATTGCTGCAAGAGACATGATTTCATTCTTTTTATGGCTGAGCAATATTCTACATGCACACACATTTTATAAGAAATTTTGCTTATTCAGGCCATAGTCCATTGCAGAAGTTCCTGATCAATGGTTTTACTTTGGTCATTCAGGGACTCAATTCCTGCCCTCTAGGGTCTTAGAGAAAACAGATCTTTTACCTACTATAGCCTGGAAATCACATAGATCACACCTCTACTCATGTTCCATTGGCAAGAACTAGTCACACAGCACATTTTTAGATACAAGGAGGCCTGGAGAACACAGTCCATGTTTGGTCAAGCCAGCCCTTCCAACACTGCTCTGTACTACAGAGGAAATCATGCCACTTTGGTGGCCAGCCAGCTATCTGTTACAAGAAATGAGCTTTTGAAGGACAGAGGCAATGAAATCAATATCTGACTTTCTTTGCATAGATGATATGGAGGGGGTTTGGAGTTCTTTTATCTAGAGAAAAGCAAAGGGAAGAGATGTAAAAGTGGTCTAACATGACTTAATCTTTGATAAATTAGAACCCTCTGAATAGCAATTGAGAGTTCTATTTTTGCAGAATTTGTCAGCCTAGAAATGAGTGAACCATGAATCTTGCTATAACCTATACCCCACAACTAGCATGTACATATTTAGAGCACATGGCATTGATTTATGCGACATTAGTAACTAGTGGCAATGATAAAGAGCAGTTGGCGTCAATGTCATTCAAAGCAACAGGAAAAATGTTATGGAATAGCAACTAAAATCAAATGAATTGAAGACTAGGAAGATGATCAGTCCTCAATTGTACTCCTATAAAATATTGGTAAATTGTCTTCATTTTGGTAGTTTAACCATATCACATTCTACCTACAGAGACATTTCTTTGAATTACTTTGTGACTTAGTTTATGTTAGTTTGTATTTATGTTTAAATATGTTTACATTATCTAAATATGTATTTGTTATGTCTCATGTAATAAATGTTTAAACATCAAGTTTGTGGTTTCCATTTTGTGTGCTAGTGGGGTTTCTATTTAAAAACATCTCAATAGAGAAATATCTATACAAGTCGTAGTTTTGGAAGCTCAATAAATTTTCACAAAATAATGAACAGAATCCTGGCACCTCAGGTGTCACATTGCTGTGTCTTTGACTTACACCATTTTGGGATTTATAAAAATAGACAACCACAGTGAAAAGTTCAAAGTAAATAGCAAGTTAAAAAGGAAAATAAATCCTGACTTTTTATAACCTTTGGTAAGACATGTGTGAAACTTAGTAACCAGGTAGGTAATTTTTCACTGGCCTTTCCCTCCCCTCAGAAAATTCCCATTTTAAAAATGTATATTTAAAAACAACCTGTTATGAATAATGCTGGAATGAATGGGAGTCTGGATCTCTCCAAGATTCTAATTTCATTTCCTTTGAATATATATCCAGAAGGATTTCTGAATCATATGATGGTTCTATTTTTGAGCCCCCACCCCCACCCCCTGGTACTGTTTTCCACAATGGCTATGTCAGTACATATAATTTTCATCTGTCAACTATACCTCACTAAAGCGGGGGGGGGGGGTTGGGGGGGGAGACGGGGGAAGACAATCTATGTCAGCATCGGTCCAATATTGAAAAGTCATTTTGTTTTCCGGAAAGATGAGAGTACACATACTGGGGAAGAGAATCCAAGTCTAAATCTATTCCTTTATCACCGCAGTGAGCAGAATGCAAAACGTGTGCTTCCTAAGTTAACCGGACCTCACTTTTAAGATATTCCAACCTCAAAATGTAAGTTAAATTTGCAACTCGAAGTATTTCCACAAGCATTTAGTAAATGTTTGGTTTTTAATGATGGCTTCATCTCTCTTCAATCTGGCCCTCTAGATCTCCTTTTTCCACCTTTCTGCCCCAGGAGACTGGCCTGGGGTCAACAGGCTCCTTTATCCTCTGGGCTCCAGGTTGTGTTTGGCCCAGCAAAGCATAAGCAGGAGAGTTGGGAGGTGAAGGTGTAGCATTTATTGCCACCGAATCCTCCCCCCTACAGGAGTGTCACAGGCTGGGCGGACCTGCCAACCAAAGGTCACAGTACTTCTCAAGGCTGCCCTCACCCCTTGGCAGGGACCACTTTTCTGTTGCCTTCCCAAAATCCGAGAGTGGTGATGGCTTTGTTATTAGCCATATAGGGATATTGCATTTCCTCTGGTTTCTCTATACCCTGGACTACACCTTTCCAAGTTATCTTAGTATGAGATAGTCCCTCCAACCTGGGACCGACTGATTCAATGATGAAAATGTATAGGATATGATGCCTGTTACTATGGAATTTTATATGGTTTTATATGGCAAAATGTACACACAAATACATGTTAAACATTAAGGGCCATATGAAAACAAAATGCCATGAGGTTTCAAAGAGTAATTACCTCTTCTTGGGCAATCAGAAGAGAGTTCATAGAAGACATTTAAAAATGGCACCTGAAAAAATAGCCAATATTTTAGTAAGGAAAGGTGCATTTCGGGTGGTAGAAATAGTGCAAGCAAGGGAACATTGGAAGAAAATGGCATGGCTTATTTGGGGGAACTTATTAAGTTTTATCAGAGTATAGAATATATGATGAGAAATAGTAAGAATATGCAGGCCAGGGGCAAGTTGAATTTGAATGTCACGGCAGTTAGCAATTTGATAGACACTTTAAAAATCAGTGATGAATTTAATAATTGTATCTTTACTGAACATAAAACTCATCAATATGTAAGCATTTGAGGAAAAAAGCTGAACTTTAGAAAAACTTTGATAAGATCAGAAGGTTGAAAGGAAGACACCTTTTGTGGAATTGTTAAAGTCTGTGCTAGGGTAATAACAGGTGCAGTAAAGCAAGAGATGACCAAGAAAGGGACTGAAAGAGTTAGGGTTCTGTGGGACTCGGAAGCCAGTTGCATAGTGGCATGATTTAGAGGACTGTGTAAAGGAGGATTCCAGATGGCAAATGGGAAGGATAGAAGCTCCATTAATCGTCACTTGCAAGTCCCTAGAAGGAATGATTTGTGACAAGATGACAGGATTGATTTTGATGAAAACAAGGGTAATATCTGCCAGCCCAACGTTAAAATGAGCTTGGGAGCAGATGGTCTCAGACGTGGAGGTAGGGCCCAACAGAGAGGGTAGAGCCAGAATGTAGATTTGGGCAAGGCCTAAAAAGAGGGGACCACTGAAATCACAGGCAGGAAGGGAAACTTGGATAAATGCTCATACGTAGGAAGAGGAAGGAATAAAAAGATTAACATATTTAACTCTGTTAGTGCTTAATGTGAAGATTTAGCACAGTGCCTGGTTAAGAGTAAATGTTTAATAGAAAGTTGGCTATAATTAAAGTCACTATTATTGAGTTAAAGGGAATGTCAGGACATTGAAGTATTATGGAAATCAAGAGGTTTTAAATAAAGATGGATATTGCTGTAGTTTTCAATGCTCCAACTGAGATACATAGAGGCATTTGGAACATATCTAGGAAGACAGAAAGATGAAGAAAAAGTTAATCTGTTGTCCTGAAGTATTCTGACTTTGAGGTCAATATTTATCTTTTGCATCCCTTGCAGTAAAACTAGAAGGCTTAGTGACTATAATATCACCAAAATTTGGGTTGTTGGTTATTAAGACAAGCCATGGGGTCAGACTGCCTGGGTTTAAAATCCTGGCTTTGTTTTGTTTAGTTTTTTTTTTTACTGAATCTGACATTGGGCAAGTTTGCTTAAGCTTCCTATTTCTCAAATTTCTTTATCTGTAAAATGGGGTCCTGAGATTACCTCCCTAGCTTTGTTATAGGTGTGCAAGTATTTTATAAATGCAACTTCCCTAGTTAAATGTTAGCTAATATCGTATTTGCCATTTTGTTCCCACTTCATTATGCGCTTCTGTTCTCGTCTCACTGTCTGCATCTGTTAACCCTTGTCCATCATGTTGCCCCACAGTCGGTGTTATAGTTGTCATGGCTGAAGTATGGATGCAAACCGAGGAGAACAGCGCCACGACGTCACAGAACAGGCATCAGCTAAAACTTAAAGAAGAGGCAGCCAACTTCAGGTTTGCTGGCCATCTTGGTCGTAAGGGATTTTTAAGACTTATCCGTCACTCAGGACATATCCCACTGCTGAAATCATTGTCCCAAATCCATGCTATTCTGTGTTCTAGGCTAAGACATGAGGTATAGAGAGGTTAACTGTCCAAGTTTTTTTTTAAAAAAAAATAAAATGGGAAGTTGGCAGCATGAGGACCAAAACCAGTTGAATAAACAGAATTTTCCATGCATTTCCAACACATGTTGTGATGACAATGAAGTAGTATACACCAATCCTGAAAAGTGGGTTGCCACATTGAGAAAGCCATAAACTTAAGCCTCTTCCCCTTCCCACCCTATTAAACAAACCTAAATTGTTTAAGACTGGAGGAAAATATGAAACAGAGGTAGCAAATAGTTGCTCTGATCTTCTGGATACACCACTGTGTTTTATTTGTATGCATGATTTTGTACGAATGCTTTTGAGATTTTCCACAGTTAGCCATGAACTCCACCAGCCCCTATTCCTTTATGACCAGTCTGAATCACACGGTTTTTTTATGCCTGGCAGGACCCGTGACCATCTAAAGGTTGCAACTTAGTAGGCACAGAAGATGCACTTCGATTCCCATTATTGGATTTCATATGTTCACATTATTCAGGGGAATCCTCTCAAATTCAAACCTATACAATTTATTCAAAAGACATTAAACATTTAGTTTGAGACTTTATGGACAAGATGATGTAAGTGATGTTTTCTCTTCCCCTATATCTCCGGTTACCAGAAATGTTGTCATTTTCATTTACAGGTGTTGAGCCCAACTGATATGCCTCCAGGGAAAGAAGCATAAATAAAAGCCTTTTGTTTTGTAGCCTACTAAAGACTCTGGGGTTTCAGCAAACCCAATTGCTCATTTACCCCCTAATTCTTGTCAAAGGCGTATTTTCATAAACATTCACATAGTCTAAATCTTCAGAGCAGCAGAATATTAACTAGGTTTTATTTTTTCTAATTACCGGCTCATTTAACATGAAAAAGTAAATGACACCCTAGCTTATTTCATTTGTTTTTCATATTGCTGTTTTTACTAAAACTGTAAGAAAAAAGGCCTTAGGTATCAATGTGCAAGCATAAATGATTAACTGAATGTTTGCATCCTGCTAATCACCAAGGAACACCATTTGGGGGTCTACATGGCCTTCTTTATAGTGGCAATAAAGACTGGGGGATATTTGGGCATTAATTTCGCACATAAAATGTTAATGAGATGCACAATTGATGACTGTTCTTTCGTTTCTGAATTTTAAAAGATAATCTGTTCCATAGTTCTATTTACCCTAAGAACAAATGCTTTAGTAGAATCCTAAAGACTTACCAGCTGTTTTACGTTTGATAGTTTTGTTTCATAGGTGTCTAAGAAATCCAAACTCAGCTCAGAAATATACTAATTTATAAGTATCTGTTGCTCTGCAGTTTACGAAGTATTTGAGTATATTATCTCAGTTTGGGTTCCCAGGCAGGCAGATTCTGAGATGAGCACTAGCGTGTAGCAGGATACTTACTGCAGTTTACTCTTTGAGAAGAAAGGAAGAAAAATGATCTGGACAGAGGATAGCCTATGATGCAGCCACCATGAAGGTCTCAGGATAAGGGAAAGTGTGTTTGTATAGGCAACAGGTTTCTTAGGCCAAACCGAGATGACCGCCAGTGTTTTGCCCAGCCCAGTCCCCCGCCTCGCCGGCCTTCCGGGGAGGCGTGAGTCAGCAAACTCATGTAACCAAGGTGTCACCTCCTATGTGAACCCATGTGACCACGCTTTCCCATGGCATGCTGCAGCTATTGTTCAGAGCCTCATGTAAGCGCTGGCCATGTTCTCAGCCATGACTTTTCGCCGCTGCTCCATCCCCCTGACAATAAAGAAGCATGTCTCACCTGCCTGCTGCCACTCGCCTCTCCTTCCGAGTTCTGAAACCTGCACTGGAGCACGCGCCAGCCACAGAGCTCCCTTCTCCTCACACTCGACTAACCCCATGGGGAGCTCTAAACCTGGCATAGCCCTTCAGGGACTTCCTGAGTTGGGGTGAGGAGGCGGCTGGGCTTTTATATTTCCCTGTCGATCTGTCATTGCATGTGGGCTGCCTAGAGAAGTGGGGAGGCCCTTGGAAGAGGCAAATCATTTTAAAGCCGAGGCAATTCCAACATCCCTTAGATATTTAGGTATTTCCCTCTCCCCTCCCCAGCATGTGTTTACACAAGCGACTGGCCATACATTCCCAGGGGGATCAGTGCCTTGTGGTCTTGGAGGGGCCTTCCCTTCCCTCCAGGCGCCAGGCCTCTCCTTCAAAGGAATCCTTTGTAATGTTGTAAGGTGTTTTAATATGAAGAAATTGTTTCTAAAATGTTTTCCTATGAAGGTTAGTTCTTAACTAAATCAGGATAAACCAAACGGACGCTCCACAGTGCGATGAAATATCTGCTTCCGTCAGTGCACGTGCATGGCGGACGTGGAGCACCGTTTCTGTCTGAGCACTCTCGCCATGTGAGTGCCGAGCTTGGCACAAGACCCTAAGCATAGGATGGGACCCAGACACCAATTCCAGGCCAGATGTCATATTTAAGAGCCTATTTCAAAGGCTAATTTATGAGAATGTGCACTGTTGGAACAAGATAGTAAAGGTGTAATTACCAAGAAGCTTAACTAAGCAGAAATCTTTCTGAAAAGCAACCCCAAAAGATGGTATATCAGCTTCCCTAAGCCGTCACACAAGCAGGGTTTTGAGGGGGATTTGGATTTCAGAGGTTCCAGCTGTGACGCAGGCAGCTGCCTGGTAGCAGGAATGTGGCCACCTGCCCGTCACATCAGGTCTCCGACTTCCCATCAGTTGGGTCGGAAGCAGCTGGGAGGCAGGATGGACTCGGAGTGGATTTAAATGGCAACAACCTTTTAGCAGAATTACACCTCCATTTACCAGGGCATTCAAAAAGAAAGTATCTAGAATAATTTAGTATGAGTCTCTTGTTTTCTTTTATCAAATTAAGCACAATTATGTACATAACCATGGTGAAAAACAACCTTAGATTGTACCAGAGCCACAATGTCCTGGAAAGTCACCAGCAGCTTTTTCTCTTAGCTAGGAAGGTCAAAATGTGTAGAAGAATCTTTCTTCTTCATTACGTTGAAAATAGTGAGTGGTTCTGCTCTGAAGCTAAACAAGATTCTTCCTCTGAATGATAAACACCAAGAGGTCAGAACATTTCCTGGCTGTTTTTTTAATGATCCATTTGAGAGGACGCTTCAAAGAAACCTCTCAGCAACTGGGGGTTCAGTTGGCTTCCTTAGTCTCTGGAAAAGTGAATATATACAGTCCCCATGAGCCAACATGCCTACGATTTTGGAAGTCAAGCCAGCTTTTGTTGGCACATTTATATTCTAGAATTTGATAGACGGTCAGACTTGAGGATGGGGAAAGTTATAATGAAAACACACTTATGTTATCTTCCTTATCTCGTCTCAGAGATGAACTCTTTTCTATATATTCATAATGTCTGAAGATTACGTGTTTAGCCCCCAGGCTCCCAGCTATGCTTATAAATGAGTAATATTCTGTGAATGTTAGAAAAATGACCTCTTGAAATCAGGTACTAAAAGCCACAGCTGATTTTGATTCCCACAGAGAGGGGGGCGTGGGGGGGAATGGTTAAGTTCTAGTCAGTAGGTAAGGGAAATATCTTGTACAATCAAAATGACCCTTGAAAATTTGAATATTCACAAGTTTTTCCTCCAGTATTGGAGCGTCTATTTTTGTTGAACACCAGATGAAGTAGTTCATGAAAACAAATAAGCAAATAGCCTATCTTTAAAACAGCAGAATCAACTTATCTTTAAACATGAGGACAGTAGAATCATCAAATTCACACCCTGAGAAGGATGCAAGATTGTGTCCAGGCTAGGGACAAGATTTATGTCTCCCCCTTTTCTCTTGTTCACTTCGAGTCTGCCACGAGCAAAAGACTCAATACTATTTAAATTAGACCTTAGTCTTTAATTATAATTTTATAGTCAGATGCTACACACGGATGAATTGCACTGGTATAAATGTGTTGTACATATGTGATCTGTGTATACTAACATTTGCCAGTACTACATACACTTAAATGTGGTATTTTCCACGTTCAAGTTTTTTCCTTCATATGGTTGGCCCAAACACTGGCTGATAGAAACATCTCCAAAATTCTCCCTATTAAAGATGTTTTAGTAGAGAACCTCAGAGTTACAAGTTCAATATCTGAGTAGGAGGCTGTGGGTCCAGACTCTGCTAAGAGAGTTGGGCACATTCCTCTATCCCTTGAGTTATCCTGATTAGAATGGATTTATTTTCTATGAGGCTTGTAGTTACATATAAAAGGGGAAAAATTCAAAAAGACTGGGACAAAGTCAGGAACACTTTCAGATGTCAAATGGAAACCTGAGATTCTCTCAAGCAACCACTCAGCTTCACTGGGAATTCAGTTGATCTTATAAAGGCTAAAAACACCACCTACTGCTCATGTCCTCAACGAGGAATAATTTGAAATTTTCTTAGTGTTTCATTAAATCTTCCACTGTCAGTGTGAGCACTTCAATTAAAGTAGCACCCAGGAGTTACTATTTTGTAACAAACCTATTTATGTACAAACTTATTTTTGTACCAACATTTATGTTTCTATGAAGTTATTTAATTTTCCCACCCTTCACCATCTCAACCCATGTTACCCTTTTTGTCCCCACAGTATAACGGGGATGGATTTTAAGCAAAGCAAATCAAGAACTGGTTTTCACAAGCTCTGAACCCTGAGGAGCAGATTGTCAACCTTCCTTTGCTGAGGACAAAGACAAAAATCATTAAACTGTATTCAGAATCTACCTGTAAAGAAACTTCAATCCTTTCTCTAGTGAGCCACGTGGAAGAAAACTAAGCATTCACTGGGGAAGGGGACAAGATGCCCAATTCTCAGTTTTTAGTTTTGTAGTTGGTTGGTGGTAGGGTTTTGGCTGTTTCCCCAGGATTCTGAAATAAAGACTATATTATCCACATCTGATCTCTCATTTACTGTTACTACCAATTGGTGGAGTTTGAGCTAGCTACACTTCAGATGTGGCTGTTTGTTAGAAAGCTCTCTAAGTCCCTCAAATATTACTTTCTATAATACGTGCTTCCCTACTTCAGGTTTCAGTCCCTTATTCATTCGTTTTACAAGTCTTTTCTGAGCACTTGTCAGGTACAAAACAGTTTTAGGCATTGAAGATTTAGCAGTGAAAACGACAAACAAACTGATACTATCAGGGAGCTTATATTCTAGTGAAAGGAGACAGAAGAATTGCCTAAGTATTCAGAAGGCCAGCTGTAATGAGCAGAGGCCAAAGTGCAAAGAGACAGGGCTTTTATTTCCAACTGGGAAACTCTTGCTGACAAATTGAATCTTTGAGCCTGCACCATGGCAAGCTGGGAATGTTCCGGTCCCTTACACCTCACGTTTTCTGCCAGAAAGTAAAACTGAGGCAAAAAAAAAAAACAATAGTTGAGACGGAGAGAAAGAACTTGGTTCAGACAAACTTTTCCCAGACCCTGAATTCAGCCAGATCTCTATTTTTCAGTAAGGTAAGATTAGTAAAACATTCAGTAAGCAAACCATTAACCCATTTTTTAAAAATAAAGTTCTCTTCTCAAAGAATACAGTGGGTTTTGCCCTTCGCAACCAAAAGTTCTAACCTATACGCGGGCTAATCATTCACTTTTAAGATGTAAAGTCTATTTTTTCTTCTCATTATATGAAGTTCTTAAAGAAAATTTAGAAAATACAAAAAGGCAAAGAAAAAGGTAAATCTTAGGGCATTGTTAGAGTGGGGACTCATAGCACACGCTGAGAAAGAACTACCCATACAAAGATCAGGATGGAGAGAAGTAAAAAGCTTATTTTACTTTCCCCAAGAAGGTCGGGGAGAAGCAGAGTGCCTGCCTCCTGGTACTCGAAAGAAATAAAGGAGGGCTGACACGGAGGGCTTGGGCTTTTTATTGACGGTAAAGGGAGGAGAAAATAAAGTGATTGCTGCCAGCTGATAGCAAAAAGCAGCTGTGCCTGTTTTTCCTTTGTTTATTCCCTTCTCTGTGAGGCTGGCTTGTCAGTCTCCTAGGAACCTGGTCTGGCAGAGCACGAGCTGGGGTGGGGGCACTTCGCACACCTGCCGTCTGCTCAGGGCTCTTCAAGGCAGTTAAAACAAACTTCTAGAAGCAACAAGTTAAGCCACAGGTGGTTGATCTTACAAGGGGCTGTTGCGTGTTGTGATCTTTCTTTTCAAAGGGGCAATTATGTGTTAGGAATTTTCTCCTCTTTTTATTTTATTGTTTTCCTGTTAGATAGTTCTCTATTAGACAGTTTATCAGCAGGACTGTCCTATCAGCCATCATTTTAATGATTTTGCCGAGTGCTCCATAACATGGCTTACTTATTGAACCAAGCTCCTCTGTTCTTAATGTATTTGAATCATTTATCATTGATGCTTGTAATGAGTACCACCAGAATTGTAAGAAACATTTTGAAACAAATCCTTTCCTATCCCGGTATTACTTTCTTAGGATATATTTTTTTTTTGAAGTGGAATTACAGGCTCAAAAGGTCTACATGTATTTGTGGCTTTTGAAATGAAAGTGCCAATTTGCCCTCAAAATTAGGATTATACCCGTTTGGGCCACCTTTAGAAGTAGCTGAAAGTGGTTATTTATTTATACATTCACCAACATCAGGAAATAGAGAAAACATTTTAATATCTCTTTCCCCTGTCAAATCAGGAACATCATTTGTTTACTCTACATATATTTTTATTCCTAGTAAGATTGAACCTTTTTCACCATAGTAAGATTTTAATGCATGTCTTTTGTAAATTGCCAGTTGCTTCTCACCCCTTTAAAATATTTGCACATCTATATTTTCTTATTTTTAATAATGCTTTGTTAAATTTTTTCCTTCATTAATGATAGTTCAAATCATAAGCCTTTTTATTTATCGAGCCCAGTTCAATAGTCTTTCATAGTTCATTTACTTTTTCTACACTAATAATATGAACTATTATTATTTTCTTTTAGTTATATACTATGTAAGATGCTCATTTAACAAAAATGAGATTGCAACTCAAAGAGATGAATCTACTCAAAAAGACCACACAGCAAGTAAATGATAGAGTTGGAATTTAAATTCAGGTCTGCTTGAGTCCAAACCTATGTTTAAGCACAATGCTAAGATGCCTTTGATTATTATTTCCTTTATCATGTAGTTCAGAGGTCAACTATACCAAATTTTATAAATAAAGCTTTATTGGGGCCGGGCACGGTGGCTCAAGCCTGTAATCCTAGGACTCTGGGAGGCCGAGGTGGATGGATTGCTCAAGGTCAGGAGTTCGAAACCAGCCTGAGCAAGAGCGAGACCCCCGTCTCTACTATAAATAGAAAGAAGTTAATTGGCCAACTAATATATATATATATATAGAAAAAATTAGCTGGGCATGGTGGCACATGCCTGTAGTCCCAGCTACTTGGGAGGCTGAGGCAGGAGGATTGCTTGAGCCCAGGAGTTTGAGGCTGCTGTGAGCTAGGCTGATGCCACAGCACTCACTCTAGCCTAGGCAACAAAGTGAGACTCTGTCTCAAAAAAAAAAAAAAAAAAAAAGTTTTATTGGAACATAGCCATATTCATTTATTGCTGCTTTCACACGACAAGGTCAGACTTGGAATAGTTATGACAGAGACCACAGGGCTTGAGGATCCCTAAAATATTTACTATCTGACCCTTTACAGAGAAAGTTTGCTGATTTTTGCAGTCGCTTTCATCCACTGGAGATTATATAAATATTGGATCTCCTGGATCTATCCTTCATCTCTCAATACCTTAGTTTTTCCTCAAAATTTCTACTTACAGTTAAATATAAAAAAAAAAAAGCAGAACTATTATCACGTTTTTCTTTAGCTATAAGCTGTGCAAGAATGTGACTCATTGCCTCAACTGATGTTTTAATCCCCAAACTAACATTTTATTCCCCAAACATCCTATTCTTAGACTCCCTCTTGTGTCTTAGCATCCCATCTTGTTCTAATGGCATGGTATCCTCTTGCATGTCATCAAGGATAACGTTTAACTTTGAAAAAATGTTATTTTGAATGAAATCTATTTTTCTTGCAGAGATTGTTTCTGTCTTTTGGTTGAGTGTTGATATTTATAAGGGAAGTTTTATAAATTCATCATTTCTGGAAACTCTTGTGGGGTTCTGTCAATGAACTCTCCTCTAGGTCTTCACAGTCATAATAATTCAGTGTACTTCTAACCTGGGTGGAGATCTTTCTTTTCATTTGATAATAATTGAATTTAATATGGCAAATAGTCTTTGGTGTTTGTAGTATGATATTAGGCCCTTCCTAATAGTATAAGTAGGTAAAGCTTTATTTTCTGTTTTCTCCTTCTTTGTGTTTAAAAGGGATAAATGTGTAGGATCATTTAAGCCAGGGGTCCTCAAACTTTTTAAACAGGGGGCCAGTTCACTGTCCCTGAGACTGTTGGAGGGCCCGACTATAGTTTAAAAAAACTATGAACAAATTCCTATGCACACTGCACATATCTTATTTTGAAACAGAAAAAACAAATGGGCAAAAATATCCGCATGTGGCCCGCAGGCTGTAGTGTGAGGACACCCGATTTAAGCACAAGAAATTATGCAAGAACTGATTGTTTTTCCTAATCTTTAGGATTTTAGATGAAACTTAATAGAACTTGTTGAAATATTCATTTGCTAAATAGGCTAAAGCAAACAGGCTGCAAACCTGGAATATGACGTACAAGTGAGTAGCAAGAAAGGGCTCATCATGTACCGTGCTGGTCATATCACATGGAGAAAATCCATTGCCAACCTGGTACCACATTTTGAAAAGGATGTTAACAAGCCCCCTCTACATCAAAAAAAATGATAACCATAATAGACAATAGTCTAGAAATAAAATATTGAAGATTATGTTCAAATTTTATATTGGCTTCCAGCTAGAAGAAGGAGAAATATTATGAGTGTCTCTAATCAACAGAACAAAATATGAATGATGGAAAGTCATAGGGAGGCACTATTTGGCTTAATAAAGGAGGAAATACCCTTCTAACAACTAGAGTTATCCAAAAATTGAATAGGTCACCTTCTGAAAAATATTAGATCATTTTAGTTAAAAACTTAATTTTGAGATTTGAATCACTGTGCGTCCTCGGTCAAATTACTAAATTTCTCTGAGTCATTGGTTCTTTATTTCAAAGTGATGATAACAATAATTTTCATAACACAGTGTTATGAAGATAAAATTATATTGCAATAGAATGTCCTTAAAACAGTGCACACCCAATAAATTCTCTCTCTCTCACTCGATAAGGGCAGTGATGCTGCCCTCAACGTGAAGTGTGAGCTCCCCATCTCCAAGGGTTATTCAGATAGAGTCTGGATGTTCTCCTGCCTGAAATAGGAGTTCCAGTGTTAAACTGGAGGTTGGACTTGATTGTTTGGCCACACAAATTTTGATTATTACATACAAACTCACTTTGATGTGCATACCCTTCTGGCTTATTCATTTTTCCCAACAAATATGTATTGACTGTCCCTCATGTACCAGGACCATGCTAAGTGCTAGAATTCCAGCTGATAAACAAGAGAAAGACAAATCTTTGGTTTCAGAGAGCTTATACTCCAGAAAAAGTAGGGGAATAAGAAATAAACTTGAAAAAGCAAGAAAAAAATGAATAGTTCTACATGCTCTCTACTTCAAATTAAAGGAGGATAAGTGACAGAACATGACAGACATGGAAGACCTGAGGAAGAGGCATGTACTAAGAATGACAAGCAGAGGCCACTTTTGTGAGGAACACTGGCAAGAGCATTCTTTCGGGCTTGGAGAACCTGTGCTTCATGTTCTCTATGCACAGAATTCTCTAATGTACTTGCACTGCAGAAGAGCCAGTGCAAAGATACTAAGATAAAAATAAGCTTGCAGAGTTCCAAGAATTGAAAGAAGACCCATGTGACTAGGACACAGAGGAAGAAAAAGTGTGATACCAACCAGGATCCATTTCTCCTTTCCTTCTAGACACACAGAGAAATTACACCTCTTGTTTCCTTTGTACCTAAACAGAGACATCGGACTTTTCTGTCCTATGAAATTCAAATAACCATAGTGCGTGTTCTTCCTTGATGGAGCAATAAAAAGCCGTTTGTAGTTCTCCAGTCTCTCTCCCTTCCGTGAGAGTGAACGTGAAAGGCCTCGTGTTGAGATGGCTCATTCATCAAGTGGAAAACAGCTGTCTGGGAGTCACCCATCCCAGAATGAAGCTGTACAAACAAGAAATAAACTTCTCTTGCATTAAGCCATAGAGATGGTGGAGTTGTCAAAGTAGCACAACCTACCTTGTCCTGTGTAAAGCAAAGGATGACTAGTAACCAAGGATAAGGTTAGACATGCAGTCAAGGACCAGAAACACTGGGTTTCATAGGCCAGGATAAAGAGGATTTGTGACCAAATGTAATGAACAGCTGCTAGATAGAAGATGAGCCACATGATCTATCAGCTACTGATAGATCTACCAATGTCTCAAAATTTGCAGAAGTCTTAGCTCCTTGACTTAAATCAACAATGCATTGCTGCCCTTACTACTTTATAGCATGAGAAAATCAACTCATTTTTTTATGGATTTAATGTCAAGGAGAGTAAAGAAAGAAAACAACAGACAGATAAAATAAGCCTTCCAAGTATATCTTTCTATATACTCTTCACCTTAATCCTTTTTTCTCTACTATAACCATTGTTATCTTTGTTTTGTTTTTGTTTTCTGGTTCTTGAAAAGTATTTTGCAAAAGGTAGTTATCAAATAAAGAATAATTTATAAATATTTGTTGTAATTTTTTCTATCTTTGCTTTCCTTTTTAAGGAAGAAAAAATTCCCAAGTTTCAAATTTAATTAAATACACACCTGTCCAGGTTCTAAATCTGAGTCATAATTAGCAACATTTTGAAAGTAAGTGAGCCAAATAGTATATGCTTTTTTGTCAACAATCAAATTAATGTTATGTTGTGTATAAAAGTCAGTGAATGCATGATTACATATTCAATAATAGTTTTAGAATGTCTTTGTTATGATACCACTGCCTAATGTGTAATGATGATTTATTACTGACATATTCTAAGGAGATCCTAAACACCTTACACACGCTATCTCATTTAATCCTATGAATGCTACACAAAACTATGATGAAGAAATGAGCTTCAAATCACTATCATGGAATAAGAACTTGAAATGTTAATTCTAATATCAGCCATAAGTCTTTGAATACAATTACAGAATGTATTTTGTAATTGCAATAAATGACCTGTACTCTTGTCTAGTAATTAAACTTCTATATAATTTAGACATAGTGGTTTGGATTTATAAGAACACAGTAGTTTTAATAAAATATGGGTTCTAGAATTGTATTTGGAAATACATAGAAAAGAATGTGTTTCAAAAACTATTTCCCTCTTATCTAGTCTTTTGTATTTTGAAAGAGTTTGAAGAATAACCTCTCTATCCATAACAATGTTTGGTAACAAAGTACAGAAACTCAGTCTGGCTAATGGAAACTAAAGGGAGTTTTTTGGACTATAAGGAAACAAGGACCAAAATAATAGAAGCACAGGAACAATCTCATCCAAAGCAGATTGGATGGCCAACCACATCCTGGAAAGACCTCCAAACATTTCCAAATTTTCTGGTCATTGCTCATTCCAGGGATGGACATCTAATAACTGTAGCTTGTGTCACATGCCCACCTTGACTTTACCAGAGTAGGAGGAGGGATGGAATACAAGGATATTCTAGAACCCTCTTTGGCTGCCCTATGAGTAGGCACCTACTTGTTCCAGCCCACCCTCCAATGAAGGAGGGGCATGTTTTCCTTCAAATAAAATCAGGCTGCTATTAGGAAGGGAAATAGATGCTAGACTACCTGAAAACAAATGTTTATCTTCACCATAGTTCTTTCTGAATAGTTCTCTAAGTAAGGCAAGACAATTTTTACTATCCACTGCACATAGTAATGGAGGTTCCTTGAGGTTAAGCAGCCTGTCCAAGTTCTCAGGGCTGAGCAAGGAAAGTAGACAAGTCTAGAGCCCACAATCTTGCTTTCTTTTCCAGCAGTTTTCCTACTGCATCCTTCTGGAAAAGATACTAACTTATTATTTGGTTTCTCTCAACTACAAATCACCTTATTTTTACTTTTTCTCCTAAATCATTTTAGTGGACAACAAGCTACAGAGAAAGTCTGTGTATCACTGTCAAATCGCCTTTTGGACAATATCACCCTGCCATGTTTCTGTCAAAGTAGATCTGCAACATTGACAAGAGAAGACACATATAAAGGAAAAGTCCTCATTGTTCATTCAGGGGCAGACTCAGCTGGAGGAAACCTTGGGAGGTGGCGTCCCCAGTGCAGACTGGGTACAATTAGGAGATGCCGGATTCCTCCCTGTGTTCCTGGGCACTTCTGCACTCACTTAAAAGAGCAATTTTGCTTTGTCTCTGTCCCAGCTTTCATTCCACCCCTGCAGTTCACAGCTATGGCGAGCCCTGAACACAATATGTCACAGTGACTGTAACATATTGACCTTGCCTAAGATATGGGGACCTGAGGCTCTTTCTTCTAAATGTGGGGGAACAAGCCATGCTGGTGTGTATTGACATGGAATGGAAGAGCTTCAGAGGCTGTTGATAGGATTTCCTGAAAATCAGGGAATGGAGCTTGAGTTGATACGTTTAAAATTCTTTTTATAGCAGATTTGAATTTGCTCTGAAGAATGTAGATGCCAGAAAAGTCTATCTTATAACACCTACTCACACAGCGCTTTAGTGGATAGGGAGGAGTATCTCCTTTTCCCTCTAGTTCTGTAATCGAATTTCCAGGGCTTACTAGTTCCTAGGAGTCTAGAGGGAAGGGTGTGGACTATAATGTATGCTAATTATTATGATTACCATTGATCTGTCTGTCAAACAATGCTGCATGGTATCCGATAGGAAGGCTAGTATTAGAAAAGCTAGGATTTACTTTCAGGACTTGTTATCTCAGATGTACCTCGTCTCAGATGTTTATATGCCCCTATTTGACAAAACGCCACCAGGATCCCAATGATAAGGCAAAGGAAGGAGCAAAAGGGTGCGTTTTATGAAAACTCTTTGAGAGTCACCATATCCAGCCACAGACAAGACCCTCTAGGGATAAGTTCTGACTTTAGGGATAAAGATAGGAAGTTGTCATAAATATAGAGAGGAGCAGAGTGAATATTTCTTATCTAGAGGGGTAAAATGCGAATTTAGAGTTCAGGGCCTGAGTAGATTTGGGTTGATTTGTAAAATATTTGGCCTAGGGCCCTTTTAGGATCACCAATCTACATACTGGCTCTTGCCCTACAGATTCCCCTTACCCCTCTGACTCGGTGTGAGTGAGTCCTTGAGAGTTATTTAACCAATTACTTAGAACTGGGCAATAGGGAACTAGAGCCATGTGTCATCCTCACAATTTGCTATTTAGCCTCTGCGACACTTCTTTATTGTTGGGTTTCATTTAAAATATATATGAAGCAAGATTCACTTTTTTATAAGGTACAGTTCTATTGCTTTTGACTAATGTTTAGAATCAGGTAGCCACCACCACAGCCATGATAGAGAAAATTCTCATCACCCACAAACTCCCTTGTATTTCTCTTTTGTTGTTCATCCTTGGCACCATCTGCCCTTGGCAAGCACTAATGTGTTTTCCACCCCTATGGTTTTTTCTTTAAAGAATGTCACATAAATGGAACCATACATACATAGACTTTTAAGTCAAGCTTCTTTTACCTGGCGTATAATGCCTTGGACCTTCATCCATGTTGGTGCATGTATCAGTAGATTGTTCCTTTTTGTTACTGAGCAGTATCACATTGCATGGAAGTAATACACTGTCTACCCATTCTTCAATTGAGAGATAGTCTCCAGTTTTTAGAAATTATGAAGAAAATACTATAAACATCCCTGTAAAGGTTTTTTTGTGAACATAGGTCTTCATTTCATTTCAATAAATATCTAGAATGAGACTTGTTGGGTCAAAAGGCAAATGTATGTTCAACACTATAAGAAACTGCCAAAATGTTTTCCAACATAATTTTGGCTCTATTATTCTATATTCCCACCAGCAACTAATGAGTGTTCCAAATGCTCCACATCTTATAAATGTTAGGGTTCCCCCCCTCCCCCCGCTATTTTATTAGGTGCGGACTAGTAACTCATTGTGGTTTTAATTTGCATTTTTCTTATCACTAATGATACTGAGTAGCTTTTCATGTGTTTATTTGCTATCCTTATATTTTCTCTAGTGAAATATTTGTTCAAGTATTTTGCCCATTCCCTAAATGAATTGTTTACTTTCTTACCATTGGGTTTTGAAAGTTCTTTAGACATGTTGCATTTAAGGTCTTTATCAGATAGGAATTTTGCAAATATTTTCTTAATCTGTGGCTTGCCTTTGAGATCTCTTAACTTTTCTTTTGGAGAGAAGTCCAATTAATTTCAGCGAAGTACAATTTATACATTTTAAAATTATTTTAGGAATCATGCTTTTGGTATCATACCTAAGAAATTGCATAATTCAAAGTCACAGAGATTTTCTCCTGTGATATTTTTTTCTAGAAATGTTGTGGTATAAGGTTTCATATTCAAATCTATGACCATTTTGAGTTGATTTTTATATAGGGTGCAAGATATGGTTGAAGACTCAATTTATTTTGCATATTCCAGTATAAGTTGCTGAAAAACTCTCCTGTCTCTAATTGCCTTTGCACCTTTAAAATCAACCAACCATAATGTGTAGGTAAAGCACAGTTGACTATTTTCTGTAGGGAGTTGAAATGATTCTGTATGGTGCTGAAATGGTGAATGCATGACACTATGTTTTTGTCAAAAACCCACAGAACTGTAACGCCCAAAGAGTAATCCCTAATTTATGCAAATTGAAAATAAAGCATGTAAGAGATCAGGAGATTCCAAGATGGAATACAGACTGTGACAAATAAATCTAACTGTATTGTGAATATATAAAACAAACTCCCTGAACAAGCTGGGAGAAAAGGTGCTGATCTAAGTAAATTCAGAAATGAGTGGGGTTTGTAAAACTAAAGGCAAAAAGAAGTTCACATTAACAATCCAGTTGGTAAAGGTGTTTCCCACAGGGGTAGGAGTTAACCCATCTGAAACCACTATACGTATCCGGAATTGAATGATTAGGTAAATGAAGGGCAGATGGGTTTCTCATTGTTGGAGTGGGAGGTTACAGAAAAGCAAGGGAAAAGACTAGAATGATCTATGTGGTGATAGGTTAGAATAGGAGCCATCAGCATGAGCTCATGTTTAGCTGAATGCGGGTATAGACGATTACATATAGAAATATTTACAGGTATGTATACATGCACATTGTAGGATATACACGTACACCTCCTTGCTCTGTCTGCTGAAAGGGCCTGGAATCAACAATGCCATCGCAGCAATGAGCACATCTAGTGCCCAGAAGTTGGTTTCTAATCCCGTTCTCTAATGGAAGAACCCAGGGCTTCTTGGGAAAATGGCCAATTCTAGGACTGGAACAAAAAATATGAAAATGAGCCTGCAAGAGTCTTGTGATGTCATAAAGCAAGAACATACTCCAATTAAAACAAAGACAAACAAAACCCCGTATTGATGGAGTAAGGCAGAGACACAGAAGCCAACTGAAAGAATTAAAGAAGTTTTTAGCCAAAGCTAAAAAATTTAAGCAACAAAGTCATCTTGGATCACAACCTAAAATATAAAATCAGTATGCATGATATATGCCAGTATAAATAAGGGATTGAAAAAGCTAATACATCGGGAAGAACAGGTACATCTGTGCAGAAGAATTCTAAATAATTTGTTTGCCCTTAAGAACGTAAACCTTAACTCCCAGCATCTTAAGTGTGAGCTGAACAGAGTGACTTTCTTCTACAGAGCACACTATGGAAAGGAGAAAAAAAAAAAGTAATTTTACAGTGGAGAAACCTTACAAATACTATCCCAGCAGGGTGATCAAAGTTAACAACAGCAGTGATGAGTTATGTTGATGATATGCACCCCTGTGTAATGTGAGAAGTAGTACACTTCACCTCTTGGATCTTCCTTCTAGGACATAATAAGCCCAGTCTAATTGGGAGAAAAACATCACATGAATCCAGTGGAGGGATATTCTAAAAACAAAATACATGGCCAGTATGCTCTGGAACTACCATGGTTATCAAAAACAAAAAAATATGAGAAACTGTCACAGCCAAAAGGAGCCTAAGGAGATATGATGGCTAAATAAAATGTAGGATCCTGCAACAAATTTTTTATTTAGCCTATAGTGTAGGCTATATGAGAACTCCCTATACTATCTTTGCGAATTTCTGTAAGTCTAAATCTAGTCTAAAACAAAAGGTTTATTTTAAAAGTGAAAAAAAAAAAAATTACAAGCTTTCTGCCCCAATCGTAAACATGAGATTCCAAAGGGGCTTCATTTTCCTTCAGCAATCTAAAATTTCTCAAATTATTTGTTTGGAAAGATTATGAGGCCATTTTGCATGGGCTGGAAGGGGTGGTGGTATGTGCCACTCTTGCATAACCTCAGTGCATGGAGTAATTTTTTATTATTATTACTTTTTGCTATTCCTCCTTTTGACAGGCAGAATCTCCTCTCCTCTTGAATCTACATTATCCTCGGTGACTTGATTGACTGATAGAATGTGGCAAAAGTGATACTCTAGATCTTTTGAGGACAAGGTTTGTTAAAGCCATGCAGCCTCTGCTAGAATCCATTAAGACAGATGGTCTAAGGGTATTCATTTAGGGAATTGAACCTCCTTGCTGTGAGAAGCCCAAGACCCGTGGTGAGACCAGGTGTAAGTGCTTGGTCAGTAGCTTTGGTTGAGCTCCCCACCATAGCCAGCAACTCCAGACACCTTTCTGAGCCAGCTGGAACCCCCATCTCAATTGAGGGGTGCATCTAAGAGATGACCCCTGTCCTGGTCACCATCTAATGGTAATTTCGTATGAGACCATGGGTGGGAATTGCCCTGCTGAGCCCAGTCCATTCCCAGAACCATGAAGATTCATAATAAATGGCTGCTTCAAGGCATTGAGATTTGGGATGATTTATTACATAGCAATAGATATCCAAAATACTCTGCTAAATGCCACAGCTTCAAACTAAATTTTCTAAGAGCGTTTCATGTACAAACAAACAAGTACAAAAAAGCAAACATTTACTACGTGCCTCCTATTTGCAAGGCATGGTTCAGAACCTGTAACTCCAAGCCTTACTGCTATCACCTGCAAAAAGAAAACATCTTGCAAGCAACCATTGTGAAATATTTCAAAGGAGCCAACCAGCTCCTTTGTCTTCTTTTTAAAGATTGTCTTCTTTTAAAAGACTACCAACTACGTCTTCTCAGTTAGATCATTCTGAAATGCAGTGAAAATGGACAAGTGTTGCTTAATAAAAATGATTTTATAGATAACTTCTTTCTTGTAAATTACTTTTTTTAATAAGACAGAAAATCCTATGAAATATATGCCAGCAACCCAAAAGAAGAGGTGAGATGATCTGTGGCCATGACCTTGGGAAGGAGAGGTAAAGCAGCAATTAGACAAGTTTCTTGACTCTATCCCAGGCAAACTCAGAGTCAGGCATTAGGGAAAACATGCAGGACAGAGATTAAAAATTCCTGTCACTGGAGTAGATGCCCAGATCTGCTGCTCACCAGATTTGTGACCTAAGGGCTGTAAGCTGTCAGAGAACCATTTGTAAAATGCAAGTGTAATAGCACTTGCCTTAGAGACTTGCTGGGGGTTAAAATGTGATTAAGCTTTTCAATGCTTAGCATGGTCTACTATGTATTAAGCAGTGGTAAACACTGGCTTCTGATTTTAATAATAAGTTGCAAACAAAATGACCTTGAATCTCTCCATCAGGCTGTGTCCAAGCTTCTCCGATCCCCTTCTCTTCGGGAAAGACACTGGTGCCCACAGATGCAACTTCAGTTCATGGAGAATAATTTCTCTGACCCCTCTACTTTCAGAAACCCTAATCCTGGTCAGAGCTGTGACTAGGATAAACACCTGTGGGCCTCTGAGATCCCAGGTAAGTCATTTAACCCATCTGTGTCTTATTTTTTTTTCCTTTGTTAAATAGAGACAATATAGTATCTATCATATAAGGCCAATATTAGGCTCAAATAAGACAATACCCATAAAGGGCCTGAAGCAGCATCTAGCACATAGAAAGCATTCACTTTGTCATTATTATGTGTTGACAGTTTGTATCAGTGTAAGAAATTCTCCTTAGGTATATAATTAGTAACCTGGTGTCCTGATATTTTTGCCACTGGTCTTTTCCCTAATCATTTGTTCTTTCAGAAAGTGGGTATGAGTATAATAAGATGATGAAAACACTATTAACATGGTAACGGAGGGCACTGAAGGTATCTAAGAGGAAATATCGCTTTATTTGTAATATTATTTTAAAAACCACATGGAGTGATGGGTGAAATATTGAGAATCTGGCTAACAGAGCTCAAAAAACAAGATGAGATGGTTAATGCCTCACTTAAGAGATTATAAAGAATTTCCCTAAAAAGGAAGAGGTGAGAGATAAGAAGGTCCATGAAGGGAAGGAAGAAGAAAAACATGATGGTCTGATGGTGTATAAGCCTTTGTGAGATGGGACCAGTTTGGGGCAGATGAGGGTATTCTGAGAGAAAGCATATTCACTTGTAAGTGGTTTGCTCTGTTGAAAGCTTCTCCTCTTCCCATCAACCCCGCCCCTGTCATGAGAAAGTCTGTTTTACTCATGAATATATAGGACCTACGGGGTAGATTTTATGTATGGACATTAAGAAAATGAATCTCTTGGGTGGGATGATGGGTTGTGAGCAAAAAAAAAATAATAATAAAAAAAAAATGGCACATGGAAATAGGAATTCCAGAGGCAGGGGGATCACTCTGCCTCACTCCTTCCCAGTGCAGGATATACAGAAAATGCTGACAGCCTTCAGAATGTCCACAAGGCATTGAGAGGAAGACTCATGCCCTTGTGAACTCACTATTGTGTCTCTGTGCCCAGGCTATGAGCTGACATATTTTTAAAAAATGAGTGAAGGAATGAATGAGATCACAGCTGACATCTAGGTTACATGTATCTAGCCATTATATATGCAAGGAGCACTTACTTGCAAACTGTTTAGGCATAATTCATAGTTCCTTGGTTGGTTTCTGTAGCTGAATGAGAGTGCAAATGGATTGAAACAGATGGATTCTACATGCATTATACCCAAATATTATTCATTTAATGTACTATTCTTTAAATATTTACTATCTACAATGCACCGTTCCAGGTAGACAAATGTCTCTGCCTTTGTGGATCTTTCATTTTGGAAGATGAAGCAGAACATAAACATATGACAAACAAAACTTCATATAGTACTATCTATGAAGGACATTAAACACTGTGATTAGGGAGGGTCTTGGCAGGGAGCTGTATAGGAAAGCCACTTGGCGAAGATGGTCACATAATTCCTCTCTGAAAAGACTTTTGGGTTGAAGTATGAATGATGAGAAAGAATTGGATGTAATTTGGGGGTGAAGCCTTCTATATAGAGGCCTGGGATAAGGGTGAGGTTGAAGGAATAAAAACAAGATGAGGGTGCTGGGTGGACTGGGAGACGGTTGAATGAGATGTGGAAAGAGGGGTCAGTAAAGATGTGGATTTTATTCTGTGGGCAATGAAAAGCCTTTGGAGGGTTCTAAACATGGGAGGGACATGATCTCATTATAATATCATTTGTTTTATGACAAACAATACCTGTCTCCTCTATTATCTCATTTGACCATCACCACCAACCTGAACGCTAAGCGTCAGCACTTTGTCTCGCAGAGATGTAACTGGTGCTGAGAGAGAACGCTTGCTCTTTCCATCATCATCTATCTGGGAAAAAGGGAAAATTGAGGCATTTGCAGGATGGCCTGCAAGAACTGGCTGCCTTTCAACCGGAGCCCTCTTTGTTTAATAATTGATGGAAGGGAAAGGGGACCTTTCTACAATTGCTGCTAAAAGACACAATGTGGTAGAGTGATTTTTTTCAATATGATTTGCAAAGTAAGCTAAAAACATGCATCTTTCAAATAAGCATGAGTATAATGCTTTTTAAAATTTTCCTCCCATCTTTTACCCATGTGTCTGCTGAGTCTGCATATGCACGGTCCACGCCGACCTCTAAGGCATTAGCTGATGATCTGCACCCTGGGAAAGAGGGTCAAGATGGAGATTAGAGCTGAGGGAATGCTGAGGGGAGGCAGGAGATTAGGAGAAGGGGGTGATCCTCACAGCGGGTCTCGAACAAGCCTGACTCAACAACAGAGCTGTGTAAGGGATTTGGTGATGTTGAACTTTTTGTGAAATCAAGCTATATACCTTGATGAAACATCTACTGGTTTTTAGAGCAGTACAAATCAATATTTTTCAAGTTAGTTTCAATATGACTGGTTTATATTTTTTGGTTTATGTAAACTTCTGTGATAATATAGTGTATGTATTTTAAATATTTCATTACATTTGTGCTGTTTATGGAATTTTTAATGTGATGCTCTGAATCATGAATGAACTCTGTAAAGAAACCTTTACCTAATTCGTTTTATAAAGCATAGTTGGTCTTCCTTGTAATTCAACGTTTGATAATTTATTCCAAAACATATATACAAAGCAAACATAATAAAAACACTCTTCAAAGCATGATAGTATTAAAACACTAAGGATATGTTGATTTAAAAAATTAGCTACATAGAAGGGTTGATCTAAATAAGATCGGGCGAAGATCATGTGCCCTCTTGTTCTCTCACCTACCTCTCCTCCTGGGCAATCTTATTTCATTCAATTTCCAATGAACAGATATTTGTTAAGTTTCTTTTAGACACCAAGCAATATGTTAGGTGGTATGTAAACACTGGTGAGTAAAACAGACAGTGATCCTATAGGGACAAAGGGCAGTATATAGACAATAAACACAAAGACTTATAAATAAATAAATGACTATACCATTGTACGTTGTGATCAGCAATAAATGTAATGAAAGAAACTAGCAATACCAGAATGAGGGGATGGAATGCACCATTGGCTCCCACATATCCAATCTCCCTTTCTTCTTTAGCAATAACACTATGGTTGTTTTTGTTGTTATTTTTGGAGAGGGCTGGTGGTAGTGGTTAGTGACATTATACCCTGCTTAAAAGAAATACATTTCCCAGATCCATGTCAAAGAGGCATGTCCTGCAACACAGAGCTGACCAATGAGATAGAGATGGAGACTTTGCTTCTTAAGGGGTCTTTACCCCAGTCAGATTTTCAGTTATCTTGGGCATTGCAATTCCTAATTAAGGGTAGGGAGTGAGTACTGAAAGTGCACTTAGAAAAAGAGGTAGAAGGATTGGAATAGAATTAAGCATAGACATACCAACAGGTATCTGAAGTTATTTGGCTATGTCTATAGACAAACCAAATGTTTAAGCAACCTAAACTGAAATTTAAAAGCATGCTGCAGAATCCCCACATGTTTAGATTTTTAATAAAAGAAAATTGGGTATTTGGCGCACATCCATATTCACACAATACTCTCCCTTCGCTTCTGCAGGCCTACACATTTAATGAGCAGAATAGAAATATAGCCATTCCTTAGGCTAAGGTTGCATTTCCACCTGGGACTGAAATAGCCGTTCTCGGCTTTGGTTTGCAATATTAGAGATCTGAGAGCCTTTGAAATAATACTCAGCTCCAGGCCTCACCCACGACCAAATGAACCTTAGAGATTCCGATTCAGTGATTCCCTGGGAGGAGCCTGAGCATCGGTAGTGTTAAAAAGCCCCTCAGGTCATTCCAATATACAGCCAGTATTGAGCACAACTGACCTCAAAGAATAAACTTAAATCTGGCCATCCACTCTCCCGAATCACCTGAACAGAAAGTACAATAAAGTGCATAATGTAGTAGCTAAGAACTCCCTCTATTTCTTCAGAAAGAAAATCTCCAAGTTTTAACTTCACCAGCTAATGACTAGGTGATCATGGGCAAATTACCCAATGTTTTAAGCCTCTGTTTTCTCAATGAAGACTAAATAAAATAACAGACGCCATGCACTTACCAAGATAACATGCGTGTTATTTGTGGAAATATGCACTAGCTGAATTCGCAATCGGTATTTGCAAGTTAGCATGGGATCCAAATACTAAGAACACGCGATATGATTAAGATCCGTGTAAGTACAATGAAATGTCTGCATCTAACACAATCACCCACAAAAGATTGAATTTTCATGATTTAGAAGATATTTGAGGGATGAATCCACTTAAAATGTAGACATTGTTGCAAGCAAGCGCTCCCTGTTTGAGTCCCATGGAAACACTCTAATAGAGCAGCAGCCAGGGTATGTGAAACCCAACCCCCGGAGAAATCTTTGTAAATTTGCATTTGTAGGAGACAAGTCACATTCACTAAGATGCTATTAAAAAATAAAAACAAATTTTAAAGATGGTGATTTCAAATATGAGGCTCCAATAAAAAAGAAATTGCTAGGGCAGGCCCACCTAGCTGCAGGCCCTGATTTGCAAACTAGCTGCTTTCTAGGGGACAAATCTGTGTAGCAGCTCCGCGGTGGGTGGCAGCAGGGATGTTATTTACTGAACCATGGGTGACAATTTTTCAGAGCAACCCCAGGGAAGCCAGAAAGTAACAGTTTCTTCATTATGATAATAATATCCCGGTCTTAAGAGTCAGAACAATCGCTTAAGATCATCTACCCTCACCTGTTTATTTTTAAAATTTAAAATCTATAGCCCATATGCTGAATGTGCTGGTTATCACATTCTAGATAGTTGACGGAGGGCAATTACAAGCCCCTAAGTTTGCTAAAGTCAAATCTAGCCCTTTATGTTTCTCTTAGAGCTGTGCTAGCCGATAAGCCACACATGGCTTTTGAGCTCTAGAAATGTGGCTAGTTAGAGCTGAGATATGCTGTAAGTGTAACATACACACATCAGATTTCAAAGATTTAGCATGAAAAAAAAGCATGATGTTACTAATTCTTATGCCGATTATATATTAGAATGATTATATTTGGGATATATTAAATAAAATATTAAAATTTTTTTTACTTTTTATAAATGTGGCTACTAGAAAATCTCAAAAGACCTGTGTGGCTTATGTTGTATTTCTGCTGGACAGTGTTAACTCAGATTTCCTGTGCCACGGTAAATTAAAGGAACCAGAAACACAAAAAGATTCACAATCATTTAAATGTCACAAGGACCTTGTCAGAAATAATAGGAGGAAGAGGTCATGGAATAAAGGGGATACAGATTGGTGTAGTCAGATATGAAATTCTACATGTGTTTTTCAAAGAACTACTTACATAAACATGAACAATTCACTCAAGGAAGGAAATGGGAATGTCTCATTCAGTGTTTGCAGGGACAAAGCTAATCAACATTTGGGGGCTACCAGCAGCTCTCCTTTCAGTGTCTTTCATGTTCCCTAGGAAATAAAAATCCTATTACATATATGTTATAATCCTTGAATCACATGCTTCTTACAATCATTGACAAATAGGTCGCAATATAGTTCAAGAACACAGGCAAAATTCTAGTAAAGATAAGTTATTTCTACCTAACACATGACCAACAAAAGTATGTTTTTTTTTCTTAAATTATCACACAGTAAATTGGGTTTTTGTATATATTGTAATACACAGGGTTGAAGTAAATAGCAGTAGATTCAGTAAATGCGATACTGTGGATTGGGCCACTCACTGTTCAATACAGAGGTTCATGTTGGGTATAATGTTTATCTAACTGGTTTCCATTTTTGATGGAGATTTATTTCTGTCAGGTTGAAGATGAAAATAGAAAGTTCTACCATTATTCATTTTGCATAGCAATAAATAAGCTTCATTACCAGTGGAATCTTTAATTTCTTTGTGGAAATGCATTCCTTGCTGATTAATTCCATCTTCCCTTCATTTTTAAACTGCAAAAGATTTGCTTCAAAACCCAAAGATTAGGTATATTTCATTTTTTTATTGAGCAAGTAACAAAAGAAAATACATTCATATTATTCAGGAAGCAATCATGAAGATACTTTATAGCTCATTTATATCAATATCAAACTAATTCAATGACAAGTCAAACATCATGCCCTTTAATCATGGAAAACTGTAAGGTAGTTCGGCTGAATAAATTAAGGGCAATTAACTAAAAAATGAGCTACACGCATGAAGCTCATTATTTTTAGGTTGAGGGATCCTTTCAATTTACTGGGATTGTTTTCTTTCATGTGCCAGATGCCTGTTTTGCCCAACAAAAATCAAAACACTCCAAAGCATAAAAGTATGCACCCCATGTGTTTTGTAGACTGGATTTGATAACCAACTTTGAACATTAACATTCGCATCTACTGTTCCTTGATGAAAAATAACTATTCTTTATCCAAAGGAAAGATTCAAGTTTAGAACTCTAGAAATATCCAAAATAATAAAATGAACACAAGTTGAATTCAATTGTATAATTCATGCTGGAAAACCAGCTAAAATCAGGAAGAAAGATGTTGGACATTGGCCACAAGTTGTCTGTTAAAAGGCACAAGCAAACCCCATGTGGGTTGTCCTTTCTCAATATGGTCAAGACAAAGAGAAATATGTTTTGCACATATGCTCGCTTTGAGCAGAAATGTTTGTGAACATGCATAATTTTTCTGAAACTTTTCATAAAATATGTAAATATTTGCTAACACTGTCTTAGTGTTCTAATGGTTCTATCAATGACAGTTTTAATGTTGGTTTTTAACGCACTAACTGCCACATGAGAGTTGTATTTAACTCACAACTAGTTTTGAGCACAGGGCCTCATGAAGCATATGTAACTCACACATATCTTTACCTTGGGAGCCGTGTGAACTATTTTTCAAGTTGCATATGATGCACAACAAAAACAATAAAAAATTCAAATTTTTCATTAAATTAGGATTATTTTGCTTTCAAAGTTTTTATCTTATTTCATAATAAAACACCATGGTCCCAAGGAAAAAAAAATTTTTTCCTAGTATGGCAGTCAATGTGTTAATGTGCCCAGGTGAAAAGAAATTTAGGCAATCATACTATTTATTTTTGCCAACAGAGAACAATAAATGGAATCAATAGCATGGATAATCCAAAACAGTAGATGAATAATAAAAGCAATTGGATTCTAGGATGCATCACACTCTCAATCATGTTTATTACTTTAGTGCTATGTGTAATGTGTTGTCATTAAACATCTTATAAGTCCACATTAAAAAGTTCTCAGTTTCGGAGAATGCAGCAACCTCAAAGGATGGAAACCTCAAAAACATGCTGGGTAGCTGATATGAATTTGCTGTGGATTAAAGTTTTCCAAAAATAGTCACTGATCATCTGTTACCATTGTAGGCAATCAGGATGTAATAGGGATTAAAATATAGACCCTGATTTTATTATATTCAAAAGGTATAGCCAATACAATTATAAATAAACATAATGATGTTATGCTAAGGATCTCTAATAAAGCAGAAATGACATGGACTGGGTGGGGCAGGGACAACATAAGCCACAGGGACAGCCTCTCTCAGGAAGGCGTTTTTTCTTAACTGTTTATTTTGAAAATAAATTTACAGAAAAGTTGCAAACAGGGTATAATGAACTCCCATATTCCCTTCACTTGGTTTAACCAATTGCTAACACTTTTCCCTATTTACTGTATGTCTCTACCTTAATTTTGTTCTGAACTGATTAACAGTTATGAGCATCTTGATCCTTCACTTCTAAACACTTCAGCAAGTATTTCCTGAGAACAATGCCGTTCTGAACAACACAATGGCACAATTTCATATTTCATGCATTTAACATTGACACAAAATTAGAATCTAAAATAACCATCCATATTTTAAGTTTGCCCATTAACCTGGAACTGTCCTTTGTAATACAAGGAAGTGAATCTAATAACTAAATAGTGAGGCGGACACAGTCACATGAAAGGGGTTTGTGAGAATCATGACAGACAGAACCCAAAAGCCAAAGACATCTATGTAATATTTTTGCATAAACTTTATTTCAAAAAGGACAGAACTAGCCTATACTCTTGGGGTTATAATATTAATAAATAAAATATGTTTGAAATATGCTAATTAAAATGTTTAGTTTTATGTAAAATTCTATGTAATAAGCCTAACAATTGATAGTGGTATTGTTTCAATTTGGTGTGCATCTATTTCATCCATACATGCTATACCTGATCCTTGATATAGTCAACTGAAGCAATCTGCCATGTAGCTCCGTGTGTGAGATTTAGGAAACTCGTTGCCTGCAGAATTTCAAATATGGATATGAGGCGTGTGGAAGCAATTTCTGATAAGAGAGCACCATAAATTGCTACCCTAAGGTACATTGTGCATATTACCCAACCAAATGTTTTTCTTTAAACAAGATTCATAGGGAGGAGGGATGTATTAGCCACAAAACTTAATGGACTAAGGTGCCATTACTTAATAGGACTATTTATATGAAAAATGAACATTTAATGTATACATGTAGATAATGTACTCCCTCTTATCTGTATACACAGAAGATTCTTATTATAATTAATCTGGTGGTCCCTTTTTGCTCATTCCATTTGCTTCGAGAACTGTGTCTGGATTAATAAAGAGTATATTTCCCAAAATGAGCATAGACAGAAGTCAAACTGGCTCTCTCCCAAGGACAAAGGTAATCTCTCTAGGACTTTCAGAAGGACCAAAGGTCAGGTGGCCCTCACTGGGACCATAGAAAGTTTGTAACATCCTTTGTGTCCAGCAGAGGCACAGCCTGAATGTCTGATTCTTTCTAACCTTTGAAAATCATAAAATAAATCCAAAGCATTATAGACCATCTGGTACTTACAACGCAATGTCTACAGATAAGTCTGAGCAAAGGGCAGACGTATTACCCCCACTGGGACAGCATTTCGGTTAAATTCATTATATTCTGCTTGCCTGATCATGACCAAAAATATCATGAAAACCTCCTCCTTTGATACAGTCCTTTTTATTCACTCTTGAACTCATCATGATTCTCAATTAGCATATAGATTTTATATTTTTTTAAAAGTACAAAAATAAAAGCAAGGGTGATGGCAAACCTAAGAAAATGTCACATACTCATTTTTGTCTTATTATTGACATTTACTGCAATATCATAAAAACTTAAAATCTTCTCCCAAAGACCAACAAGAATAGAATGACTAGGCCAGGCATGGCCTGTAATCCTAGTACTCTGGGAGGCCGAGGCAGGAGGATCGCTTGAGTTTAGGAGTTCGAGACCAGCCTAAGCAAGAGTGAAACACCTTATCTCTACTAAAGATAGAAAAAATTAGCTAGGCATGGTGGTGTGTGCCTATAGTCCCAGCTACTCAGGAGGCTGAGGCAGGAGGATTGCTTGAGCCCAGGACTTTGAGGTCACTGTGAGCTAGGCTGATGCCACGGCACTCTAGCCCAGGCAGCACAGTGAGACTCCGTCTCAAAAAACAAAGCAAAGCAAAAAGAATAGAATGATTAAACAAATTAACCAAGCAAACATTAACTAGATTGACCACATTAAAAGGAAACATGAATGATACATACTATGCCAAAGAGAGTCAATCGTGATTGATGGGGGAGAGGGGGAAAGAGTACAACAAAACAAAACAAAAACCAGACAGCCAACTGCAGAGAGTAATGCTTTTCAAAAAAAGAAAAGCAGCACTGTGTGTGCCATTGGATATGTGTGTGTGCAGATGGAGGAGGTCAGGACAGATACTGGCCAAGTTGTTTGCTGTAGTTCCCTGTGAGAAGTAGTATTAAGACCCGACAGTGATGGGGAAAGGGATACCCTTTTACATTTATATAATTTTTTTAAAAAAAAAATATGGAGTCTGTATATTGTCATTTTAAAAATAATAAGCATATCATCACAAGGTGGTAGAAAGAAGTGGCAGCTTAGCAAGTATCCAGTCTAGGCCCATAGTCTTTGAATACATCCTTTATTAAACAGGCAGGGAAAATTGAATATAGATCAAGATCCCCAAATATATTTATAAAAAAGGATAATTTGGCCAATTATTCATTTAATTCAAACAAAACAAAATAAAAACATAATTCATAAAACCAACCTACTTTTCTCAAACATTTGGATATTTTAGCAGAGAGAATTTTGGATGATTTAAATGCTTCACTTTCATGTTGCAGATATCACATTCATTGAAATACTATGTTTAAGTTATTCTGGGTCAGGTTTTCATAAATCTTCATTTATAGATAATGCAAGAACAGGTTCAAAACTTCTTTTAAAGTAGATTTTCATGGAAGTAATTTCGGGTTAAAAGCTGGAGTATGTTGTCATTGTTGAGTGATTATAGAGAAAAGAGATGTAAAGACATTGGCTAGTTATAACTATCACATTCATTTTTGTGCTTTTATTCTGTGTAAACTTATGTAGTTAAATAGGACTTTTTATTTTGCCTTCTGCTGTCTTTGTTGTCTTCCAAAGCTTAGAAGAGGACAAAAATAGTCAAGTTTTCTCCTATTCTGAGTAAAGATTCCACTAAGTGTGCAGGGTACCAGGAGATTATGACCCTGGAGGTTCTGCTAGAAGCAGCCTGTAGCTCACGGGCCAGGTATAACTACACGAAAGGCCAGGAGAGAATGGGTTATTTGGGGGAAGCAGTGGCTGTGCTGCGTTTGTCACAAGTGCACTCCACAATGGGGAAATAAAATAAGGTATTTCTTCCTTACCATTAGCCCACTGAGAGGGAGATTTTTAAGGGGACCATTTTGAGAACTAGACCTGCGTCATCCTTAAGTCTGGGGAAGGTGGGAATTGGTGTCTGTTGCTCAGCAGAAGAAATCTAAAGAGGACGGAGAGGGCAGCAGAACAAGAGAGTGAGAGCGAGACACAGAGAGAGAGAGCGCGCACTGCATTGCAAGCTGACTGTGCCTTACTGAAGCGTAGAGCAAGAGTGTGAGCTTCCGCGGGCCAGACGTTGCCATGTCTGAAGGGAGGTATCCTAGGGCTATGTGAGAAGAGACCCACACCCAAGAGGACCCATGGATCTTGTGATGTCTTCAGAGGAGAACCCACTGAAAGTGCAGTTGCTGAGAGAGAGGGTATTGCTTTTGTCAAGGGAACATATTCAGACACTCCAGAAGGACCCCCTCAGAGACTCAAGAACATTCCCCATGAGCCAGAAATTGTCCCTCCACTATGTTGAGAAGGTCCAAAGCCAGATGACAAAGCTTCCACTCTGGAAAGGCTTTTATTTTCCTTATTGCTCCTCTCTCCCCCCTGTATCCAACCCTGTAGAAACTAAGAAAGTGGAGCATGAGAGAGAAGAAGTAAAATAGCTGAAGACCTGCTGGATTAGCACAGCATGGATGAATCTTTTTATTTTCAAAAAAAAAAAAAAAAACTGTTCTTCCAACTGAAAAACCATGGGAAAACTGAGTTTTGCTAAAGACTATTCAGGATAGATGAAAAGCAGCACAGAGAAGGAGTTTGAAAAAGCAGAGGGAAAAGGAATAAAATTCTTTTCTGTTCACTCTCTGCCAAGTCCAGCTTTTTCAATCCATAGGTTCTATATTACTGCTTTAAATGAGTTTCTAACACTGATTTAATTTTTTTATTCTCCTTTGTACATTTATACAAATTCTGAGGAGAATCTTCATTTCTTCAAAGTATTGTGAAATATTTCAGAAAGATGTCGTCCGCACTGCTTTGGTGAACAATAGCACAGTGTCAATGAAGGAATCTCTTCTACAAGGAAAAGTCACGTTAGAGGTGAGACATCATCAGCAGAGATTTGGGGCGCTATTAAACCCACAATTCCTGCCACTACGAATAGGAATTATTTGTGAACATCAAAAGGAAAACGATTTCTGCCTCTCGTGCTATCATTTGCTATTAAAAGATTCTGGACTTTAATCATAAGCCTTGAAAAGAGGCCATCATACCATTCAGAAAGAGCAGCTTTGGTCTGGGCCATTCAAAAAAAGAGTTAGAAATGGTGCTTACTTTGTTTGAAACAATCCAATAAAAGAGCCTCCAATTAGCAAACCTGTCATTTTCCATTTTAGTTTAGGTATTTTTTACATTTATTTCCCCGAAAATAAGCCATGTACATAAATGTCAGAGTTTGCAAGCTCATGGCCCAGGGATTAATGAGTTTGCTAGCATGGTGTTTTTGTTTGGTTTGGTTTGGTTTTATTATTCAGTTTTTGTTGTTCTCCAACAGTTTTATTGAGGTATAATTAGCATTCAATGCCAGATATATTTTTAACACATTAACTGCCACGAGAATTGTATTTTACTCTAGTTTTGACCCTAGAGCCACGTGAAGCATGTATAAAATCTTACTTGTCGATGTTCTTATTGTTACATTTAATACTGACAATTTAATTCTAAAAATGTGGATTAAATGAATAGAAATCAATAGATTTCATTTTTCTATTTATGTTCACCTTTAACTTACACTCAAAGTTTTTATTCTATTTTTGTAATAAAACATTGTGGCCCCAAGGACAAGTTTCTGGGGTTTTGTGTGTGTGTGTGTGGGGGGGGGGGGCAATATGTTAAAGGACAATTTGATAGAATTTTACATATGTATACACCTGAAAAATCATCACTATAAGCAAGAGAGTGAACATATCTGTCACCCCCAAATGTATCCCCATGTCCTGCTGTGTCCCCTCTCTGTCCCTCTGCCCTCCTCCCATCCCTGTGCAACTCAAATCTGCTGTCACATAGATTAGTTTTCATTTTCTAGAGTTTTATAAAAATCGAATTACACAGAATGTGTCCTTTTTGTCTTCTTCCAAAAAAACATAATTATTTTGGCATTTATTGTGTTGTAGCAGGTATTAATAGTTCATTTCTTTTAATTGCTGAGTAGTATTTCAGTGGGTATACCACAATTTGTTTACCATATCTGTTGGCTGATACGGTAAAAACCTAGGAGTAGAATGGCTAGATCATATGGTAGGTGTACATTTAGGTTTTTAAGAAGTTGCTAAACTGTGTTTTTGAAGCGGTTATAACTTTTTAATTTTCAATCATCATTTTATTAGTGTTCTAACTCCTTCATATACTTACGATGGTGAAAGACTGGTATTGCCATTCTATTAAATTAAAACAATTTTAATAGGTTGTAATAGTACTCAATGGGATTTTAATTTGCATTTCCCTAATGACTAATAATGTCGAACATCTTTTGATGTGCTAATTTACCATCTGTATATCTTCTTTGCTGAAGTCTGTTCAAATCTTTTGTCTATTTTTGTTATTGAGTTTTGGGAGTTCTTTATATATTCTGGACACCAGTGCTTTATCAGATTTGTGCTAGTCTTTTCATTTCTTTAACACTGTCTTTTGAAAAGCAGAACTTCTACATTTTGATGACATCAAATGTATCACCTTTTCCTTTTATGAATTTTCTCCTGTGTTCCTGTCTTTCAGAGATTACTGCTGTCCTTCATTAACAATGTCCAGTGTTTTGAAAAACATAATCTTAAGTACTGTGCCTGTTTGCTTTTTCTTTTTTTTTTTTTTTTGGTTGTGTCAAGGGGGATAGTAAATCCAGTCCCCTAGTCCCTCTTGTTCCATTTTGGCCAGAGTAGAGGGCTGGTATATGTTAAATTTATTTTATGGCCCATATTTAACAATCTGGAGGCCTCAATAACCTACATATTTAGATTCCCTTGAAAATTATCTGGCCATACAGTGGTCACTTTCCTGCCCCAAACAACAGGCTGCAGCAGTGTGACCTTCAGTTTGGCTACCTGACCATCTGCCCAATTAAAATTTCTGATTCAATTGTTAGAAAACAATGTTAATGACTACATAGTTACTCAGCTTCTATAGGCACCCAAATATAAATATTTCTTTAGGTTATAAACTGAATGGGCAAAGAGTTTTAGTCATTCGATGAATAACTATCCCTTACCATTAAATGAAAAAAAAATGTACATCCAATTAGAAATTGTGCAATACTATTATTTTTATCTGCAAAGAAGAGAATGGACATTTCTAGTGCAGATGTATCAGGCACTTTAACATACAATATTCAGTTAAATCAATGAATTCAACTCCTAAAGCAATGCTATGATTAATTCATTAAAATACATATTTATTAGCACGTAATGCAGATGAGGAACTGCCTGCCGACTAAAGTGGGCACATAGGGTGTTGAGATATGATTACCATCACGTAGGTGCAGCCTGCTGGCCATTCTGGAAGAGTTGGCAGCCTTCTTGTAAGCTCCATTCCTCCAGGTTTGGGGGAAGGCTAACTTTAGAAAGATATAATTACTCTTTCCAATGAGAATTACCTGAGGGTGATTCAGATTGGACATATCAGACTTCATTTTAATTTGGTAGTTTTGTAAGTATTATCCAAGTGCTTCCGAGACAGGCCAAGCTATCTCCCCTGGCTATGTGCATAAAAATGCTCTCTCCAATTTACTACCTATGAGGTGGTTCAGTAACTACTCTCACTTATTGTTCCATCTAGTTCCTGCGCAAGGACAGATGAGAGGTGTAAAACGAAAACCAAGTGACCCGTAAAGTTCATGCCCATGTGGACTCACAGCCTGGTGCAGGATTAATTAAGTCACAGTAAACTAGAACCAAGCTTTGTGGGCTTTTAGAGCCGAATGGGCTCTTTTTATAGGCACAGACTTATATAGGTCAGGGAGTCAATTTAACATCAAAAATAGGTCTTTGCATTTAATCTCGCCTTGTGTGTATGACCAATTGTCTCTTCCTCACCATTCCTGTCTCTTTCAATACAAGGGCAGCTCACTCGGGGCCTTGTAAGCAGTGTAGGGAAGGAGTTTTATCTGAAAGCAGTGGGAAGCTATGCATGGTGGCGCCTGAGTGTGGCTTGATCAGACTGTGTTTTTTAAAAAGCATCCTTCTGGCTGCCAGTCTCAGGTTTTGCATGTGTAAAAAGAAATTAATCAGAGCATAGGGCAGTTTTGAGCATTCAATAAGATAATTTATGTAAAAGAGCCTAGCATATTGCCTATTTGTACCCTTGACCCAGAACTCTCATCACAATTTTTTTTAATATTTAAGGATTCATGTCTTTGCTTTAATGACTCAATCCTCCACTGGACTACAATTCCACGAGAACAGGAAACACACCTAAGTGAGCTGACACTAACATCAGAGTGACTGCAACAGAGAAGGAAAAGAGGGAAAACTGCCTAAATGAATGAATGGATAGATGGATATATGTAAACGCCTAGAAAATGCGTATGCTGGAAAACTTTCTTTCATTGCACTCATCACAGATTGTGATTTTATTTGATTAATGTCTGGGTTGTACACTTGACTAGACCCATAGAGGCAAACATTGTGTCTTTCCTGTTCACTCATTGCTATTTTCTCAGCAGCTAGTGGTGTCTGGTGCAAAGGCTTTATTGTAAGTATTTGTAGAACAAATTAATATAGTGAGTCCCACTGTTATACCAGGGGATGCCATGGAGTCTTTTAAGTGGTAATTGAGCAGTTCTTTTGATACATGTCTGTCTCCTGCTCCAGTGCATAAGCCCCCTGAGGGTAGATCCACGGTGCCCAGCGGAGTGCCTATAGCACAGAAAATGCCTAATACATGTTAATGACTGGATAACATTGTTTCCAAACTAAAGGCAAGTAATATGCTTAACTAATTTCACATTCAGGAAGAGTTTTTTGCAAAGAACTCACATCCCATTGTCAATTTAATTTTTATTTAATTTTATGTATTTTGGAGTAAAAGATTGAACAATCTGGAGGTGAAAAACAGTATTGTTTCTTTTAAATGCACGCTTTCGGGAATCTCAAGAGGCCCTTCCTTCCCCTTGGTATTAAACGAGGCCAGTGATATGACCAAGCGGAAGCTAGACTGCCAGGAATTATTCAGGGCAGCAGGAAAAACAGCTGCTCATCCTCTCTGTCCCTAATTTTGAAGGATGGAGAATTGGAGGGCAGCAGTGACACCTCCAGGGGGGAAGGGAAGAAAAGATAAACCTCATAAGCTACAACATCTGCAGCAGCGTGCTGAATTTGGCGGCAGAGCCCACAGCGCCTGCCATAGGTAACAAGGGCCAAAAAACTGGGCGGAAGCTTATGAAGGCCTGCTTGGATAGCAAGAGGGAAGGGGGAGAGAGAATGAGAGGGGGAGACAGAGAGGGAAGAGAAAGGTCCACTCTAGAAGACAAGAGGGAAAATTTGGGTTGAGGAACTCAAGGGAAATATAAAATTTAGAGATGGGCACAAAGAAAAATATTTTCAAATTAAAACCTGTTACAATATCATCAAAAAGAAAAAGTCCTGGCTTCCAACTGAAGAAAATCCCTGCCTTCTGAATCGTTCCTACCTCTTTTATCCAGAGGCTACTGTGGGGTATTTTGAATGTCTTGGGTTCCAGCAGGGTGGCGTAGAGGAAGGTGCAATGGGAAAGAGGAAAGGGTGGAGAAGTTGTGGTTGTGAATATAGACACTGGAACCATAAAACCCCAGAGTTTTAGAATTGGGAAGCACTTCAGAGGTCCTACCATATGGTCTTGCATTGTAGAATTTGAGACATGTCCAATTTTCTCCTCGATTGAAATGACTTTTAGATGATGGGTGTATTGAAGGTTAGGAAACAAGCTGGAACCTATGAAGTTTTGTTGAAATCACCCTGAAGACTTTCTGACCACACGGGCTGCTTCCCAGTGTTGAAAATCAAGAGCAGATGAATGGAGTCAGTAATGGGAATGGAGCCCAACTTGAAATATGGTGCTTTTGGGTGAAGAAGGGACACACGGCCAGTGCCCCTGCAGAGACAGTACTGTCTGAGGTTAAGGAACTCAGTAAGGCCCATCCAGCCTTTCATGAAATGTGTGAAATAAAAGGAGGAAGTGTAAGGCATGGATCCCATTGCATTTGCTCAAGGGAATTTAAAAGACAAACTAAAAGTCACCCTCTTCTTGACAACCTATAAACACGCATACATACACACACACAAATAAATATATGCATGTATACACATTTAAAAATTGCTGGAATTTCTCTTCTTAAATCAGGGGTTTTCAATCAGGAATGATTTTTCTCCCAGGGGACATTTGGCAGTATTTGAAGATATTTTCGCCTGTCATAAACGAGTGGGGAAAGGCGTTACTGGCATCTGGTGGGAAGAAGCTAAGGATGCCCTTAACATCCTACAGTACACAGGACAGCCCCCAAAGCAAAGGATTATCTGCCACCCCCCAATATCAACAGGGGAAAAGTTGAAAGATAATCAACTTAGGAAAAGGAACAATAAATCATCTTCCTAAAAATTACAAAAGCTGCCATTATTATGCCAAGCATTGTGTATATTTATAGCTTTTATGATTAATTTGCAAACATCCCCCAGAAGGTCATTATTACTATTTTTTGATTAAGGAAAAATGGAATCTTAGAGAGTTTGAGTCAATTACCCAATGCCACTTGGCTCTTGATGAGGAAATGAAGAATAGCAAATTAGGTTGGTTATAGTTATAGAGCTGCCTCAAATTCTTCTTAAGGAAGTTGCTACCTTTGCAAAGAAAACTACAGTGATGAAGGAGGTGACTTTTAAAGGATAGGCCCCAGGTAAAGATATGGGAGAGGAGAGTCAGTAGAAAAGAAAAGAAAAGAAAAAAAACTTGACTTGAACTGCATATGAAAACTACTAATATTTTTTTCTCTATATGAAAATATATCAAAATGGGTGTTTTCCCCACCTCCAGTTTGGCCAAAGCAGTGAGACAACATGGAAACTATGTTTATGTTCCAAAGAGACGTGTCAAAGCCAAATTTACAAAGAAGGTAGATGGGAACCACTTTTGTGACCTGCTATTGTCCTCCTCCAGCTGTAACAAAACGTGAGTGGCTGAGACAGGAGAGTTGGAGGGGACGGGAGGTTTTGGAGAGAGCCACAGTATGCTGTGAGCCCCCTTACCCCAACGAGGAAGCCATGGGGGCACCATTGTCTCACCCCAATCTGCATGAAAGGTGGAGAGGACTCATGTTTTATTGAGCATGTGAGATAAAGGAGACAGGTCTGAGAAAGGTGAAAAGATTGCGTCTGTGCACAGTTAGCCACCTGGCCTAGCAGGTTGCTGGGGGGGATGGCCTTTGATCCCCAGGTTTGCCACGGCAAAAATGCATGAGCATTCACTAGTTGACATGGGCACCACCCCAGCGAAAGAGAAGGACTTGGGTGGTCTTACATCCTAACTAAGAGGGTTCCCTGGGGAGATGACCTACCCGCAACAGAAATGCTGGATGCCCAGAGGCCTCCTGAGCTGAAAATAACCCTAGATTATTTGGTCTTGGAGCTGGAGACGATGGAGAAAGCTGGAACCAAGCCTCTGATGTCTCATGAGGGACCAAAGAGGAAGCAGGACTCCCCTCACATACTGCGTGGTGCTCCTGTCAATTACACTCCAAACTAGCAGTTCTGAGACCGTGCTGACATCTGGATTAATTAAACCCAACAAATACCGATTGAAAATCTGATAGGAACTCAAGATTCAAAGATCAAAAAAGAAATATGGGTCCCGCCCTCCTCAAGGAGTTTCAGATCTAAATAAGAGAAACAAAAACGTGATCACCACCAGTTGACTAAAGCGAAATGGCCCAATATTAAAACGTTGGAATTCTCACTTTAAAGTTACCTTAATTTTTTTACAGCTTTATTGATGTATAATTGATATACAAAATATCGCACATATTTAAGATATACAATTTGATTAATTTGAGCATAATCATACACCTATGATACCATCAGCATAATCAAGGTAATGAACACATCCATTACCTCCAAAAATCTCCTTACATTCTTTTACGTTTTTGTGTGTGGTAAGAATATTTAACATGAGATCTACCCTCTTAACAAATTTTCAAGCGCACAATACTGTATTGTTGATTACAGACACTATGTTGTACAACAAATCTCTAGAATTTATTCATCTTGTGTGACTATAACTTTATACCCACTGAAAAGCAACTTTCTACTTCTCTCTCTCTCCTGTCTCCTGGAAACCGCTACTCTACTCTCTGCTTCTATAAGTTTGACTCTTTTATATACTTCATGCAAATGAACCTATGCAGTATTTGTTCTTCTGTGACAGACATTTCACTTAGTATAATCTCTTCCAGGTTCATGTTGCAAATGGTATGATTTCTTTCTTTACTAAGGCTGGATAATTTTCCATTGTATGTGTATATCACATTTCTTTGTCTATTTATCTGTAATGGGCACTTACGTTGCTTCCATGTCTTGGCTATTTGGAATAGTGCTGCAATAAACATAAGAGTGCAGATAACACTTTGAGGTACTAATCTCAGTTCCTTTGGATATATATACGCAGAAGTGGGATTACCGGATCATGTGGTTAATCTATTGTTAATTTTCTGAGGAACCTACATACATTTTTTTTTCTTTTAAGAGATGGGTGTCAACATTGCCCAGGCTGGTCTTGAACTCCTGATCTCAAGCAATCCTACCATCTCAGCCTCCCAAAGTGCTAGGATTACAGGCATGCGCCACCATGCCTGGCCAAATTTCCCCCCTTACAAATTGTTTTTCATAAGAGCTATACTATTTTACATTCCCACCAACAGTGTATAAAGATTTCAATTTCTCACAACCTTGCCAAACTTGGTGCCTATTTTCTTATGATAGTCATCTTAACAGGTGTTAGGTGATATCTCATGATAGGGGAACATTTCCAAACTCATTTCATAAGGCTAGCATTACCCCAATATCAAAGCCAGACAAAAACAGTACAAGAAAAGAAAATTTAGGGGCAATATCCCTGATGAACATAGATTTTAAAAGCCTCAAAAGAAGTGCTAGAAAATCAAATGCCATGGCACATTAAAAGGCTCATGCACCATGATGAAGTGGGATTTATCCCTGAAATGCAAGGATGATTCAACCTAAGCAAATCAGTAAATGAGATATATCACATTAACAGAATGAAGGATAAAAATCACATGATCATCTCAATAGCTACAGAAAAAGCATTTGACTAAATTTTTAAAATGCTCAAGAAAATAGGTATGCTTCCATAACGTGTATGATGCACACCACCAGGGGATTGGTCATATCGGGGGGAGGGAGGGGGCAGGGGCAATATTTGTAACCCTAACAATATTTGTACTTCCATAATATGATGAAATAAAAGGAAAAAAAAAAGAAAATAGGTATAGAAAGAATGTACAACAACATACTAAAGGCCATATATGACAAGCCCACAGCTAACATCACACTCAATGGTAAGAAACCTGAAAGCTTTTCCTCTAAGGTCACAAACAAGACAAGGTTGTTTATTTTTGTCACTGCCCTTCAACATAGTATTGAAAGTGCTAGTCAGAGAAATTAGACAAGAAAAACAAATAAAAGCATCCAAATCAGAAGGGGAGAAAGAAAGTTCTCTGTTGGCAGATGACATGATCCTATATGTAAAAACCCATAAAGATCTCACAAAAAACTGTTAGAACTAATAAATGAATTCAGCAAACCTGAAGAAAACACACTCAGCATACAAAAATCAGTTGCATTTCTATACACTAACACTAGACTATCCAAAAAAGAAATTAAGAAAACAGTATAGTTTGCAATAGCATCAAAAGGAATAACATACTTAGGAATAAACTTAACCAAGGAGGTAAAAAACTTATACACTCGAAACCACAATACATTCATGAAAGAAATTAACAGACACAAATAAAAAGATTTTTCATGTTCATGGATTGAAAGAATTAATATTGTTAAAATGTTCATACTGCCCAAAGCAATCTACAGATTCAATTTCATTTCCATCAAGATCCTAATGGCATGTTTTAAAGAAATAGGAAAAAAATCCAAAAATGTATAAGAAACAACAAAAGACACAGAATAGTCAAAACAATCTTAAAAAGAAAAACAAAGCTGAAATCATCACACTGCCTCATTTCTACGTATGTTATAAATCTACCCTAATTGAAAGAGTATGATATTCGCAAAAAACACAGATGTATAGTCCCATGGAATAGAATAGAGAGTTCAGAGGTACCCCTACATGTAATGCAGTCAACTGATATTAAACAAGAGTGCCAAGAATACATAATGGGGAGTCCCACCAGCAGTGGCAATATACGTACACTAAACATTTGTACCCCTGTAATATTCTGAAATTAAAAAAAAAATGAAAGAAGTACACAAAGGGGAAACAATAGTCTCTTCAACAAATGGTATTGGAAAACTGGAAATACACACACACACACACAAATAGAATGGCACTTGGATTTTACATCATCCACCAGAAATCAACTCAAAATAGATTAAAGACCTAAATGTAAGACCTGAGGTTATAAATACCCTAGAAAAAAAACATAGTAGGAAAGCTTCATGACATTGTTCTTAACAATGAATTGATGGATACAACACTAAAAGCACAGGCAATGATAACAAAAATAGACAAGTGGGACTACATTAAACTAAAAAGCTCCTACACAGCACAGAAAACAACAACAGAGTGAAAAGGCAGTCTACGGTATAAGAGTAAATATTTTCAGTCTGTATATCTGCTAAGGGGTTCATTTCCAAAATCTGTAAACTTGAAAGGACTTACATAGACATTTCACCCAAGAAGACATACAAATGGCGACAGGTATATGAAAAGGTGGTCAACCTCACACCATCTGGGAAATGCAAATGGAACTTGCCTGCTTTTAAGAATGGCTGACTCAATAGATGTTCTACACATAAGATGCTGAATTTACAATGAGTAAAGCAATCAGCTTGCTATTATCTTGGTCTGCATAACACCAAATTACTGGCTTCAGTTTGCTTTGCTTTATTTTTGTTTTGTTTTGTTTGTTTTGTCCCTGTTGATGTAAAATTGACCAGATGTCTTAACCTTCTACAAACCCAGACTGAATGAAAAAGATGACTTGGAAATCCTAATGCAAGGGAAGAGATTAAAGAATGGGAAGGAAAGTCTGCCATGATTCCAAAACAGAGGGGAATCAGTTTAGTGGTATAATGATTTTCCAATAACCTATAAGTCAGCTACAAATTACAGAGTGAAGATATCTCCATTGCCTGTGTAATGGTCACCAAACCTAACACATTCCACAGACGATTATATCTTTTCAGATTTTCGGTTGGTCAAATTATTGCTCAATCAAAATATTTGGCTTAAAATTAACTTTTAAATAAAGCTTAATAATTTTGTAATTATGGTATTAAGTATTCATAATTAATAGAATAAAAATTGGATCATAAAAAAACAGAAGTTCTAACCAATATATCCCAGCATCTTTTTTACAATTATACTTGCTTATATGTTCATTGAACTTTGGGAATTTTTTCTAATTCTAGACATTTCTAAAAAAAAAAAAAAAATGGAACAAAGAAGAATATTTGGTGTGTGTTAGTACAAGACTTATTTTTTCCACAAAATATAGATGAAAGTAATTAAGCATTTAAAAGAGATAATTATGAATAGTTATTAGGTAACCAATTTTGCTATTTATTAGATCAAACTCATTCTCAAACTTTATTTACATCAGAATTACCTGGAGAGTTTGTTAAAACACAGATTCCTGGACCTCACCCTCAGTGTTTCTGATACATTAGATCTGGGATCAGGATTGATAATTTTCCATTTGCAACAATTCCTAGGCGGTTCTAATGCTACTGATCCACTTTTGGGGACCACTTTTGGGGAACCACATATTAGATGGTGTTTTTGCCTACATTCTTCTGAGGTTGTGTGGTTTCAAGAGGTGATTGTGCCTTATTTCATAAAACATGTTCTTTTTCTTATCATTAAAAAGTAATAACTACCATAGTTATAAAAAAAAAATCTATTCTTGTTTTTGGAAGGAAAAGCTCTAAAACAAGTAGGTGAAGACTTGTGATTAGTTGCTGAATAGAACATCACTTTTTTTTTCTTCACATGAAAGACTATATTCACTAGAAGTCCTGGCAAAATATATACCTCAATCTCATTATGTGAACTTGCTAAAATTCTCAATACATTACACGTTAAGACTGAAACTAAAGACATCGTTTCCCTTGGATGGTGTTTTTTTTGTTGGTTTTTTTTTTTTTTTTTTTAATAATGAACTTGCCTTAGAACTTGGTTAATAAACTTTTTAAGTGTTTGGTAGCAAATGTTTTAGGCCTGCAATTCATTATGTCGTATAATGAAAGCAAAAATCGGGCCATATATAAATGAATGAATATGACTGTTTCCCAATAAAACTTTATTTATAAAAATAGGTAGTGGGCCAAATTTGGCCCATTAGCTAAAGTTGCATGGCCCCACCTTGGAGTGAGATAGTCTCATCTGAAACATCTGGCACTCCATCCTGGCACCCAAACCTAGGTAGCCTTGTGATGAGCTTTGAATAACACCCCTACCCAAGTCTTGTGCCCACAAGTTGAAGTTCAATATGTCAAGGTGATGTGAGGCCTGAGCATCTCTGCCAAGGGCCTCCTGAACTAGAAACCTGGATGCTGGTTGATATCTCAGGATCAGAGAAAGAGGCAGAAAAACTCATTTGGTTCCCACCAAAGGCTTGCGTATGCAGATGTGCTATATTTTATACAAATTGGCTTCCTCTTGATTGCTGGAAAGATTCATTCACCTTTGGTTCTGCCTGTCCCTGCCCCCAGAGCACACTGCATAGAGACGCCCAGTGGAGAAGCAGCTCAACTGCAAATGATCTGCTTCAACCAGAGTCCCTGCCCTCACAACTGCCAACATGGGGCTTATATTTAAAACTACTATGTGCCCAGTGCATCTTATTATATGTAGTAAATATCCCCAATGAGAATCATGCAGGCTGTTAGTACTCGGTTTCTCAAAATTTAATGGCAACACAAATCACCCAGAATCATGCTAAAATGCAAGTTCTGATTCAGTAGTTTTGAGTGGAGCCTACAATTTTGTATTTCTAACAAGATTCCAAATACTGCCAATGCATCTGGTTCGGAGACCATGCCTTGAGCACTGAGGTCTTAGTGGGCCACACTTTGATTTGCTCTGGAGGATGGACTGCTATGACCTTGAGATGCCCACATACCACAAAACACACCTGGGCATGCCACAGCCCTGTACGTAAGTCAGAGTGTCACAAATATGCCACCAGATATGGTGGAAATCTACACCATTGTTTTTAGTTTTTGTTTTTTTCCTGAGTTAATAATATAGGTGAAACAATTTCATTTTATAAAGTATTTTACAACGATTTGTAAATAGTCAACAATTATTAATGAGGTTAAGTGGGATCAAATGGCTTTTGTTTCCCACATTAGATTATGTTGCTCTAGCCCATGCGTACCTCTGCTTTTGCTGAACATTCAAAATCAGCAGAAAGTTTTGCCAGTAGTTCATGGTGAGGTTGTCCTTCCTTGTGTCCTAGGTAGGAGGCTCAAATGCTTAGCAAGGCAATACAAGCTTCTATGGCAAAGCCTATATAGTGGTGTTGTGGAAAAAATATTGGCTTTGTAGCTATGTTAGTTTTCTGTGCTGCGTTACAAATTCCTACAAAATGAGTGGTCTAAAATAACACGCATACTATCTCCAGATTCTGTGTGTCTGGAGTGCCCAGGCATAGCTCAGTGGTGTCCTGTGTTTTGGGGTCTCCCCAGGCTGCAGTTCAGGTGTTGGCGGGGGCTACAGCCTCATCAGACACTTGACTGAGGAATAATCTGCTGTGAAGCTCTCTTAGGTTGTTGGCAGAATTTATCTTGTTATGGCTGTAGGAATAAGGTCCCCAGTGTCTTGCTGGCTATCAGCCAAGGGCCACCCTCCGATCTGCAGTTCCCAGGAGCCCTCGGTAATTTCTTGCCACGTGGGCCTCCTCAACATGACCGATCGCTTCATCGAGCCAACAAAGAGAATCTTTTGCTCTAGGCTGGCAAGATGCAGTCTTATATAATATATTCTAATCAAGGAGTAACATCCTATCACCTTTGTCATGAAATGAAATCTAATACGTTTGCCATAATGTATTGGTTAGAAACATGTTCCCAGTTTCACCCATACTCAAAGGGAGGAAATCAAACTAAAGCAAGATACTGAGAGAAAGACTTATTGGGGGAGTACCCTAGAGTCTTTTGATCATAGCTGATGAAGAGTTTGGCCTTCTTATGTTTTGGACAAGCAAGAGACTCAACCATTTGGGGATCATTTGATACATACATAAGTAGAATAAGTAAAAAAAAATAATAATAATAGAAAGAGTCTCAGAGACTTGTGAGAGAATATCAAGAGATTTATGTGTAATTGGAGTTGTAGAAAATAAGAAGTGAGACAATGGAGCAAAACCAAAAGAAAAAAGGAAAGAAAAAGGGAGGGAGAGGAAGGAAGAAAGAAAAGGAAGGTCAAATATATCCCAAATTTGGTAACAGAAATCAACTCATAGATTCAAGAAACTCAGCAAAGAGAAAGCAGGATTAATAGAAATAAAACAATATATAGGCACATCAGAGTTAAACTGATAAAAACAAAAGATAAATAGAGAACCTGGAAAGCCACCAGAGAAAGGTGACACGTTGCACTCAAGGGAAGGATGATTTATCTGTCCGCACATGTCTCATCAGAAGCTGAGGAGGCCAGAAGCAGAGGAACATCCTGGCAGTGCAGGTTATAGAGTCAGACAGCGTGACTTAACATGCCCACTGCTTAGTGTCTGTGCAGCCTTGAACAAGGTATTTGACAGTTCTGTATCTCAATATATCACCCTCTTACCACTTCGGTACAGCGCCCATCGGCCGCGAAGCCTCGCCCCAGCCGGCGCTCACAGTCCGCACGGTAGTCTGTGCTGCGCATCGAAGACACATCCATTTTGCTCTTGTGTCATGAGGAAAGCTTGAAAGCACTGAAAGCTTGTTTTACTTTACAGGCAGCTTTACTTGTAATGTAAATAAGAATAAGCAACATATACATATATGTTTTCATTATGTTATTTTTAAATGCTCACAATTTTGATAAATGAAAAATTAGAAAAGTCATATCCCGGCTGTCGGCTAAAGTCGCTGTGCGCGTTCATCTGTGGCTGCTGGCTACAGTCAACGCTTGTACCGAAGTGGTAACTAGTAATAATGTTAGAAGTTTTCTGTCTCATTGGGTTGTTGAGAAGATTAAATGAGTTGCTAATACATGGAAAAACACTTAGCACTTAATACATAACATAAGCAAGTTCAATGCTTGCTAGTATTATAAGCAGATGTTAATATTTATGGCCAATTTACTTGTACTTTAAATTTTCAGAGGAAATTTTACGTGTATAAAGACAAATTTTAAAAATCCAAAACATAAGAGTGGTTAATTCAAATTACCAATAACAGCAGGAGTTTGCCAACGATAGAATGATGTCCAAAGGGGCCCTTATTCAGTCATCCTTCTTGTATCCTCTGCCACAGGAGTTAAACTATTTCACAGCAAGAGATACCCAGCTCTTCGAGACACGGTTGACTCCAAAAAAATCTCTCAGTTTCTCACCCCAGGCTTTTGCCTGTGCTTATTCCCCAGTGCAGGTAATTAGCAATCAGATTCTTAATTACTCAATTAGTCCAACCCACGAGGCTATCTGAATAAATCAATTAATGTAGCTCCCACGGAAGAGCTCATGTTTACAACATAACATTTATAATATTGTGCCGGGTAATCAGTACTGAATCACGCAGGCTCGGATTTTTAGAACGATTAACTCAGTCCATTGTGGCATCTACTTGGCACATGATAGAAACAGAAGTAGAACTCTAAACCTGCAGTTCTTTCCTTATTTTTTCTTCAAAGGCATTGTCAGGAAGGTAGGAGTCAAAAGGCCCACTGGCCTCAAGTCACCCCGATTTAACTACTGATCAATTTTTAATATTTATCCCTCATTTCATTTGATAAATGTACCTCGTGCTTTTTTCCCGGGTTCTCTGCTGGACCCTACGGGGCTCATACAGAACCCTTTTATTATGTAACCCTCTAAGCCTCAGTTCTGCAAGGTGCATCAGTGCCTCTCAAACTTTCGTGTTTGCTTGCATAATCTGGGGTTCTTGTTAAAAAGTGCAGTTTCTGCCTTGGTAGATATGGCATGGACCCAGAGAGTCTACAGTCACTAATTCCCAGGTGATCCTGATGCTATTATCTGGAGAGCGACTTTAAGCACTAGGGGTGTGGAATAAAGATGACGATACCACTCTCTTCCAGGGGTTGTTGAGGTTGTGGTGAGATCTGTGTGAAACAATGAAGATGACTTGCTTTGCAAGCTCTAATTCACATGTGAAGCTCATCATTAGGGATATGCCTAAAAAAGCCAGAGTCTTACAGAAGAGATAAAAGACATAAGAGGGTGGAGATTTGCAGAAGAAACAAATATTGGAAACATCAATAGATTCAGGCTCTACAACTGGCTTAACCACCAATAAAGTCTAAGACTTTGATGAGATCGTCACTTAAACCCTTTGCACAACTGTTCTTTATCCATTTAAATAAGTCATTGGTACACCACCTTCAGGATTTTTGTCATATTCAGGTCCTAAATTACCTTTTATTTTTAATTGATTTTAAATCAAATCAGTTTTAAAATTTAGCCTTATCCCACACAATAATATTCAGAAACTAGGTGAGTAATACAGATAATTTTTCTAACAGATTAAAATAAGTATGTAACTACTATATACTCCTCCATAAATACTCTAAGATATCATCTAATATCCCACAAATTATATGCACTCTTTGAAAAATAAGGTTAGTTAATTCCCAAAATTTCTTGAAGAAATAAGTGGTTTATCTTTTCAGGTTGTCTGAATCTTAGAAGAAGAAGGACTTCTAAGAAGAGGTACCACGTAAAGTAAGCTGAGCCCTTAAAAGCAATTAAGTTTAAAGTGTAGACATGCTGCATGTGTGTTGGGGGTGGGGAGGAGGGAGTCGCTGTCCAAGGAGGAAAAAAAGAAGAAAAGCTTTCAGGATAGAAAGAGTATCAAGAATGAGAGCAAAGGTTAGAATTGGTGACTAATTTCTAACCTTCCCAAGAGAAAAAAAAAATGAGTGTCATTCTATGATTTAAGAGAGAGCTTGAATAGTAACACCAAGGCTCCTGGAAAATGCTTACACCTGCCTGAATCCACAGAGAGGTTTGGGCTCCTCGACCCATTTTAGGATTCTGATGAACACTCAACACTCTCCCAGGAAAATAGCGCATGCACACACACACGCGCCCATACAGAGTGCACACGTATACACAGAGTGCACACACAGAGCACATACAGAGCACATGCATAGTATGCACACATACACACAGGATACACAGTGCACACATATACAACATACATAGAGTACACACACAAAGAACACACACACACTTATAATAGTTTAACCATCACACCGAGATGTGTATTTCTCTCTAGGGCCAATAAGTAAAAAGTCTAGAGAACTGTAGACCAAGTGTCCAATGGTGGTAGCTTTTGGAAAATTGCAACTTAGACGATTTAAAATTCTGTCCAATGCCTCAGCATTGTACAGCCACTTATGATTCACGCAGCTCCTTTATGATGTTGAAACAGTGACAGAAAATACAACTCAAACTGGCTTTATGAAAAGTAAACACAGAACTAATGTCTAAGAATAGATTTAGGTTCAGATAAAGCTCCAAGTGTTGCAGCGGGCATCGGTCCCTCCCTTGGCTCTACCGGCCTCCCCTCTGAGGGCCTCCAATTCAGGTTCCACATGGGGGCAAGGTGGCTTCACACCTGAGTTCTCTCAGAGTCAAGGTATCCTCAGGCAATAATTCTAAATTCCATTTAATATCCACCATCCTTCACTGGGTTCGTACAGTTCTCGTGAGGCTAACTCTAGCCCCAGTCCCAAATGTGCTGTATTCTTTGGGCCTGGCCAATCTGAGACTCATTCCCCTGGTGACACAGGTGGGTTTAGAGATGAGTGTGTATCTTTGTCAGAGTCACTGAGCTGCCATGAGAATTTACTGAGGCTTCCAAGAGAGAGCAGCTCCTCTTGCCCTCTGGATCAGACAGGAGGGGATGAGAAGGGTGGAGCTGCTGCAGCCACCTTGCAACGTTAGCAAGGTAATCTGAGATTGGAACCAACCTGTGGGAATGCAAGTGAGAGAGAGAAAATATACCAGTGACACAATTCAAACCACTGATCAAACTGTGCCTAAAACTTAATAGCACTAATCTTTTTAGTTATGTGACCCTACCCAGTCTCTCTTTTGGTTAAGGTAGTTTGGATAAAACTTGTAAATAAAAGACGGGTAACTGGCACACACTGCCTCTCATGCATCTGTCAGAAAGATTCTCATGTTAGCAAGTGTTCCAACACATGACTTCAGGAGCTCCCTCCAGCTCTGTAATCTTTTGTAACACACGTGGCAAACGGTTTATGTAAAGTTTGTAGGTGCCCCAAAGATTAACTTCCTATTTCATAGCTGATACCATGGTCCTGCCAGTCCACATAATTGAATATATCAGAAAGTAAACTGAGATATGTAAGTGCCCATCTATTTTTTAATAGAAAACTCCCTAATTGCTTATTCTGTTTTACTTTGGAGACTAAAAACGTCTCAAAACTTTGCCTTTCTACAGTCTTTATTGAATGCTCATTTGAGAGAAATGTCTATTGCTTTTGTTTTTGTCTGATTGTTTTATTATTTATTGAGCAAAAACAGTGAATCCACAATGCTCTTACAGGCATACCTCGGGTATTTTGCAGGTTTGGTTCCAGACCATTGCAACAAAGCAAATATCACAATAAAGTGAGTCACACGATGTTTTTGGTTTCCCAGGACATGTAAAAGTGATATTTACACTATACTGTAGTCTATTCAATGTGCAGTCGAACTATGTCTAAAAACAAAGGTACAGACCTTAATTTAAAAATATTGCTAATAAATGCTAACGATCATCTGAGCCTTCACCAAGTCATAATCTTTTTGCTGGTGGAGGGTCTGGCCACAATGTGGATGGCTGTAACTAATCAGGCTGGCAGTTGCTGAAGGTTGGGGTGGCTGTGGCAACGTCTTAAAATGAGAAAGCAGTGAAGTTTGCCACAGCACTTGACTCCTCTTTCATGAAATATTTCTCTGTAGCATAAAATGTTATTTGATGGCATTTTACCCACAGAACTTTTTTCAAAATTAGAGGCAATTCTCTCAAACCCTGTCACTGCTTTATCACCTAAGCTTCTGTAATAATCTAAATCCTTTGTTGTCATTTCAAAATGTTCACAGCATCTTCCCCAGGAGTAGATTCTATCTTGAGAAACTACTTTCTTTGCTCATCCATAAGTAGCTCCTCATCCGTTCAAGTTTTATCATGAGATTGCAGCAATTGAGCCACAAATTCGGGCTGCACTTCTAATTCTAGTTCTCTTGCTATTTTTACCACATCTGCAGTTATTCTTCCACTGAAGTCTAGAATCTCTCATTCATGAGGGTTGGAATCAACTTCTTTCAAACTCCCATGAATGTTGATATTTTAACTTCCTCTCATGAATCATAATTGTTCTTAATGGCTTCTAGAATGGTGAATCCTTACCAGAAGGTTTCCAATTTACTTTGCCCTGATCCAACAGAGGAATCACTATCTAGGAGAGCTATAGCCTTATGAAATGTATTTCTTAAAAAATAAGACTTGAAAGTCAAAATTACTTCCAGATCTATGGGCTACGGAATTGATGGATGCTGTCTTAGTAGGCATGCAAACAACATTAATCTCTCTTATTTTAAAATCTCTTTCAGAGATATTGAGGTTAACAGGTGCATCGTCAATGAGCGGTTATATTTTGAAAGGAATCTTTTTTTTTTTTTCTGGGCAGTGGGTCTCAACAGTGGGCTTGAAACATTCGGTAAACCATGATATAAGCAGATGTGCTGTCATCAAGCTTTGTTGTTCTATTTGTAAAATGCAGGCAGAGTAGATCTAGCATCATTCCTAAGGGTTAGAGGGTTTTGAGAATGATACCTGAGCATTGGCTTCAACTTAAAGTCACCAGCTACATTATAGCCCCTGATAAGAGAGGCAGCCTGTCCTTTGCAGTTTCAACGTCAGGCATTGACTTCTTTAGAGCTATGAAATTCCTAGGTGTCATCTTCTTCCAATAAAAGGCTGCCTGGTCTATGTTGAAAATCTTTTGTTTAGTGTAGCCTCTTTCATCAATGATCTTAGCTACATACATCTTCTGGGTAACTTGTTGCAGCTGCTCCAACCGTACTTGCTGCTTCACCTTGCAATTCTATGTTCCAGAGATGACTTCTTTTATAGCTTCTATGACTTCCCTGGCTCTCTCAGAGTTCATAGATTTGAGGAGAAATGGGACCTTGCTCTGGATTAGGCTTTGGTTTAAGGGAATGCTGTGTCTGGTTTGATCTTTTCTCCAAACTACTAAAACTTTCTCCATATCTGCAATAAGGCTGTTTCACTTTCTTATCATTCTTGTGTTCACTGAAGTAGCACTTTTAATTTCCTTCAAGAATTTTTCCTTTGTACTCAAAACCTGGCTACAATTTGACCTATCCTGGCATTGGACATGCCTTGCTCACTAAAGCTTAATCGTTTCTAGCTTTTGAGTTAAAGCAAGAGACGTGTAACTCTTTCACTTGAACACTTGGAGGCCACTGTAGGGTTATTACCTGGCCTAATTGCAATATTGTTGTAAGGGAGAGAGATGGGGAGATGGTTGATCAGTGGAGCCTTCAGACACAATGTTTATCAATGTTTCCCACCTTGTGTGGGTGTAGTTCAAGGTGCCCTAAAACAATTCCAATAGTAACATAAAAAGTCACTGATCACAGAGCACCATAGTAATAGACATAGTAATAATAGTAAAGTTTGAAATAATGTGAGAATGACCAAAATGTGACGCAAAGGGAGTGCATGGTGTTGGAAAAATGGTGCCGAGAGCTTTGTTTGACTCTCGGTTGCCACAAACCTACAATGTGTAAGAAACCGCAATATCAGTGAAGTGCAATGAAGTGAAGCACAATAAAAAGAGGTTTGCCTGTATAGGGATTTGGAGTAAGCCGAAAAGTATCCGAGTTCATACGCACTGAGGCCACAAAATAAAATACAGATCAATTAGTGATTTAGGCAATGCATTCGCTAGAGAAGAGTTGAACCGGGTGAGTCAGATAGTTAAAATTGAGTTTTAAGTCTGGAATCTGCAGGAAGGATCTAAGGATCGCCAGTTAGGTTCTCAGTGGGATTTAGCCTAATTTCTTTGACAAGTGAGTAACTGACAGGGTCAAAACTACCCAGACTAGCACATCCTCGCCGCCCCATCCTTCACTTACTTCAACCAGCTCTCCAGTAAATAGTCACCTCTTTTAGTCTGACCTATGGTACTTAGCAATTTTTCTCCATCAACTTTAATTCTGTTAATGTATTTGGGTTATTTTTATATAGAAGAAACCTTTTCCCCTTATTTTTACATTTGTTTATATTTAAAAGCTGAGGATGTATGTGCCAGGTTTGCTTTGGCTGAGCCTGTTCTGTTAGGCATGATATATTGCAAGGATGATAAATCTTTTATTGACTGTGGTCTGGCCCCAGATTACTGTGGTTCTCATCACTGTGACAGAAGGGAGCTGGTGCTCAGAGGCGAAAAGCAGGAGAGATTCCAATCACGGTGCCCAGGAACCAGCCCCCGACTTTTCCATGAACTGATGATGTACTTCTACCTTTCAGTCCCTCAGCTTCCCTTTCCATACTGGAGAAACTACTGGGGTCAAGCATGCCCACCTCAAAGGAAGGTCGAAAGAATGAAAGCTGAATACGCTTCGGTGCAGAGCACGCCTTTAAACCCCTGCGTGGGAGTATAAACCGCCAATGTTTACACACCTGGAGAAAAAAATGTGAGTTGTAGAAGGAGAGAGAGATCCAAATCCCAGCCTCTCCTGTACTTCTTTCCTGCCATTCCTGATAAAACTCAGAGTGAGAAGCAGAATGGCTATAAATTGTCCATCCTGGGAACCTTGTAACATTCTTTCTATACTTCTTAAAAATGAACTTTGTCTCTAATTTAAGAGATTTTCTTTTCCTACTTGCTAAATTCCATGGATAAATTCCCATATGATTTTAAACAAAGCCCAGAAGCTCCAATCCAATTAAATATCAATCAAGGTTAAAATTATGTGGACAAGGAAGCGTTCTGGAGTGGAGCACTTCCTGCCAGCTTTGGAGCTCCGTGCTCCCTTAATCACTTGTCTTCCAGGCGGGGGGACTTAGAGAAAGATTGCTGCTCCTATAATGCATGGTGACTTTTTTTTTTTTTTTTTTTTTTTTTTTACCAATACCATTCAATATCACTTTCTCCAGGAGGTTCCCTGATTCAGTGTCCTCACAGAGGTTAGCGTCTCCATTTAATTTGATCCTGGGGACACGGGCTGCGGAAAGAGACGATTTATAAGGAAGGAAAAAATGGTGAGGGCTGCACATAGATTTATTGGTGTGAAAAATAAAGCAAGTCCAGATGTGACTCATTTTTGAGGCATGCCGTAAACATGCCCGATTTGTTTCATTTATAACAAAAGAAGATGCCCCAGCTTACGGCGGAGTTCTTTTTTCTTAAGTGTGTTACTCAACTTTTCTCTTCTCTTTCAGGGGAGAACTAAAACTAGAGATTAGGGAGTGATTGATGGGTTTTTGAGTATTGTAGTTTTTTCAGCGCTCCCATTGGCTTTCTAAATTACTGCCTCTTCACAAGCTAATCATTCATCACCCTCGCCTCCTATAGCGTTTTTACATGTTTGCAACTGTTTCCTGCCTTCACCATTTTTAAGGCCAATGTTTAAGATGAAGGGGCTGATGACTTTTACAAATCCACTTAATGTTATTAAATTAAAATGCTGAAAGCAACACACCAGAACAGAAACAACCGCTTCTTCAAGTTTATGCTGCACGAAGGATATTATCTGCCATTAGAGTTGCCCAAGGCCTTCTAAAAATTCTATTTCTGTGTGTGTGTGTGTGTGTAGGTTGTGCATGTGTGTCTGTGTGTGTTGATAGCCACACAAGAGATAATATCGTAGCTCCTGACATTCAAAGTGTGACCTGTGTCAGTAGTGTTAGCCTCACCTGGGAGCTTAAGATTGCAGAGTCTCAAGCCTACTCCCAAATGCAAAATCTGCATCTTTAACCACCTCTAGGTGATTTGTGTGCATATTAGAGCTTGAGAAGAATTGCTTTATAAATTTTATTGCAATTATTTTAATAATGAAATTAGAGCCTCAAGAATGGGGAAGACCACACATATCCCATAGTAAAATGGACCGTGTGTGTTTAAATCTGTCTTTGGTTTCCATTGCAAGTGTAACCAGAGCAAGACTTGCTAATTACTACATGATGTAATTTGTCATTCTTTTTTTTGTTATGCTGTCATTCTTTGTAGGCCATCCATGGGAACACATCATGAAGAGCATGACATAACTGTCTCCAATCAGCTGATACAAAATGACATCCGTGCCAATAGGCCTGGACTGCAGGTGACAGCTGTGTGTTCTGGCCTTAGTGTCCCTGCGTAAGCAAAGCACAGTCTGTGGACTAGGTGTGTGGGCTTGCTTCCAGCTGGTGATCAATACTCCCCATCTTCCTATTGTCATCATTAGTTACCATTTTCTTCTAGGAGTTGGGAAACTGCTTAATTCCGATGCATTCAATTTCTGGAAATCAGGGCAAAACAAGATATAGTTTTTAAAAAAAGCGTCTGTCTGAAAAAAGCAAAAGTTTTTTGTTTTTTTTTTTAAATAAAGTTATCATTGTTGATTCAGTTGGGTATGATCTTTCAAAGGTAAGCCTCTCAAATAACAATAAAATTTTCAGCCCTCTAAAAATGGAAAACAGTGGCGACTTTCATGGGCTATATGTTTTAAAAGAAACAAAAGTGGAAGTTTCCATTTATGTTGGCATCAGATCTACCCAAGTTGATATCATTTCCATTCCAATACTTATGAAGAGATAGGAAAAAAGAGAAAACTGACACACTCACCAAAAAATAATTATTAAATAAGGAATCTATTGCCAGGCTCTGGAGGAAAGCTAACCACAGTGACATTTGGGTAAATACAACAGCACTGGGGTTTTTGTGGTGGGAGGGTGGAAACTAGACAGTTTTTTCTTTTTTCATTTAAGCTCTGGGACGTGGCTTTAGTTGCATAAAAGCAGAATTGGACACAATTTTGCAGCTCTCCTCCCTTTCTGTATCTGTTTGGAGACAGCAGTTCACAGGGAACAGTGAAGCAGAAAGTTCGGGCATGTGTCTGTGTGCTGGGGTCAGGGGGCATCTGTCAGAAGTGCTGGACCCTGAGAGGGGCGTAATCTCCCAAAAGGACTGGGTCAATCACAGGAAGCTCTTTGGGCACAGCATGCTGGGGATGGTAGATTTTTTTTTTTTTAAGAACTTTATTCATTCAGAGATTTAAGCCCTGTGGGTAGAGAAAAATTTTATATTCAAGGATAATCATTTTTCTCCATTCTTCTATTTGTAAGACATTCCTGGTCTCTTATTTGTCCCTGTTCTCTTCCCCATAAAGGAGAGGGTGATAACTTAGTAGATGGTTCTTGTTTGGTCGCAGCCCATGTAACAAGATCTCGAGCCTGGGGACGTGATCTCACCCTCCTTCCCTCTTACCCAGAAAGCTAGAAGACTCTGAAAGAAGAGAACTTGGTTGCTCTATAGATTCAAGCGTCAACTTGGGAATGGAACATTGGCAAACTCCTTTTAGATCTCACAACAAACCAAGTCTTCCAGCCTGGCTATTTTCAATAATAAACCTCAGGTTTAGTTCTCCAGCTGTTGACTATTTTTTCTAATTTCTGGTTCAGAACTTGAGCAGGAAAGAGGAGTGATATTTTTTTGTGCTTCAAAGAGTACAAGATACAGTAAAGTAATGAATGCTAAAAATGAATACATTGGGTTAAAGGCTCTATACATCATCTAATCTCAAGCTATGTATCTGGGAAAGATTCTTGACCAAGGAACTATTATTGAAAAATGTGAGGAAGAATGATTCGGTAAAATACAGAAAGAAGCCCCTATTTAGATATTCTTCTGTGTAAGGTTACACATGCAGTTATTTCTGTCCATGTGTCTATTAAAGAATAGTAATTTGTTAAATCTAAACATTTAAAATATACCACAACATTCGTAATATTGTGTAGGGTTTTAGTTCTTTCATTAGTTTTAAATATATCAGTTGCCTGAAAAATGAAAGTGGTCTGGGTCCCTCTTGACCTCTGAAAGTCCCTCTTGACCCACCTCGATGGGATGATGCTGAAGTGTCTGCAGAGATGGGGTGAGGACCGTCCCCAGATCACTTTGGAGAGGTCTCAGGTCATTCAAATATGCGGAAAGAGGAAACCAAACCGGATGTTGTCTAGGAAAAATAATCTGCATAACCTCTTAAAAGGGAAAATGACCCTGACATATCATATAAAGACTATGCTTCCAGAAAATATTTGTGCAGGAACCAGTATAAATTTACATGAATGTATTTATTGGCCTTAATGAAATGCAAAAAAGACATCCTCTGCAACAGAAGCAGAAAGTCACGAAGCTGAAAGGTCACCAAGCAGACCATTTCTATTAGGAGGGTGGGACAAGATTAGGGATGGTTCAAGGAGATTAAAAACGGAGAGTTGGAATTATAACCCACATTGGAGACAATGAGAAACAGAATCCCCACTATAGCAAAAAATGCGTCTTTGATGCAAAGGATAAACGTGAAAAGTTTTCTAAGAATTTAAAAACAGGAGTTGCTAACATGAAATAGAGACACAGAATAAAGATTGAAGAGATCTGCGATCAGGGTTTCAAAAGAAGAGGCCAGAACAGAACTAACAGAAAGCACAGAAAACTTCATATCTACTTATAATGACAACAACAACAGTAATCTCCTTGGCTTTATCAAATATAGAAAGGAAAACTGAGAAACCGCACTGAGTTCTCAGCAAAATAGAGAAAAGAGAACTACAACTTGGTACACATGGTGACAATTTTTCAATTGCATGGGATCCTAGTGAAGAAAAGAGAAAGCTACCTAATAAAGCAAGACAGCACAGGCTGGCTTCAGGATTATTGCAACAACCCTTACAGTTACCCAGCAAGAGGCCGCCTACAGAGTTTTGGAGGGATATGTGGTCAAACTGAGAATTAATGCCCTGCCATGTAGTTGCTCATGGATGAAGGCAATTTTCAGGTAAGGGGCTCAGAAAATATAGTGTTTTTGTGAAAATCAAAACAAAACAATGACAGGTGAACATATGAAGGAAGCAAAATTAAGGGACTGAAGATAGATCACAGTACAAACATATTAGAGGCAAACACTGAAACCAGTCAAGCACAGCATTGAGACTACATAATTTCATAAATGTAGACACAAGACTGGAGGCATATATTAAAAATTAGTCTTCAGCGAGAAGGTATAAGATGGCAAAAAGCAGATAATAATGTAAGATAAAGAAAGTATGTAATAGAAGAAAATAAGCATCTAATAAACTCCTGGACTAAAAGAGTTGGTCTAAATGTAGAGCATCACAATATCGTTGTTACTCATGACAGAAATAATGTGGAAAATGTGCACATGTATGTGTACTTATATGTGTATATAAAAGTATACGATGCTATTAAAAGTCTATTATAAACAATCAACGTCAACAACTCAAACATGTAAGTTGAAGGAAAGCCAATAGTAAGAAAATGTAAAACTAGATGACAAAAGCCAGACCAAAACTTTATAATAACTAAAATGAGTAAAATCCCTAAAATACATATAATACAAGATGTTTACAAGAGACAAAGGAAATCATTCCAAAAATTTCCAATAAAGTAATAGGCAAAAAAATTCCAGTTTTTGTACAATAAAGCAAAGGGTTTCAATATTATTGTGAGATGAAGTAGAATTCAAGTGGAAACACAGTATATAGTGGACAGAATTATTTGTTTATCAGCAATGAATAATGTTCTCCATACGGAAGAGCAAATATAGAACTTTAGGCATGAATAGCAACTTTATTTCAGAAATACAAAGGAAAAATGAGATATAGTTCCCAACCTGAAAAATATACAGTTGAGAGGGCAAGAAAATATTGAAACAAATAATTATAATTCTGAACACCTAATGTATCTGATTCATTCATTCTTTCAACAAATGTTGTTTAAAATACTTCCCACATAGCATAGTTCAAGCATTGAGAAGACAGCGGAGAATAAGCAGACATGGTTTCTGACCTCATCAGGTACAAAACTCAGGGATAATGCAAATGAGAGAACAATGAAAGGTCAGGGAGGGAAAGTTTTAGTGATGAAAACCTGAAGAGGATTCACTCATTTCACATCAGGTTGGCAGAAGCTGCTCTTATAAAGTATACCCCTGCTATATTAGTTACATGGAGAAGAAAAATATTCAAAAAGGAATATAAAATTAATATCAGTTACCATGAAAAAATTCTCACAAGAAGATGGTTATTAATTTTTTTTTAAGAATATGGTCTAAGAATTGCTCCCTTCTAGGACATGGACCCAGAAGTTGTTACAAGCTTCCTTAATACACCTACCCCCACCTTCCAATCCAAATTCATAGAAAGAGTCAAGTTGTCCCGAGGGAGGTTGTTAAAAGCAAAGCCAAGATCATCTGCATCTTTTTTGCTGCCAACACACACAAAAGCATGTGTTCTCTGCGTTCCCCAACTACAGACCTACCAGTGGTTTATCTGGTCCCTTTCTTTGCCCCTGGTACCCCATCCCCACTTACTGACAATGTTTAACAGAAGAGAACCTTCTTTTCTTGCATTTGGCTAAAGAAAAATGATTTCAAAGCAACATATTTTATACTTGGATGTCAACCAACCTGGCATACTGAGAGAATAAGATGACGCTAGTAGCTCTGGCTCGGGTGGGACAAAGGCAACGTATGTAACCTCAATGTCTGCATACCTGTAGTATCTTGAAATAAAAAAAAAAATAAAATAAAGATGTGTGACAGTACATTTCCTGTTGTGGTGATTTCATCAAGCAGCATGAGATGACTACAGAGAGCATCTTTACTGAAACATCGACCAGTTCTGTATTTCACGTATGTTGCTTTTACTCCAGATTTGTTCTTCAAACAATCTTTTAGAAGTTGAGCATCATTCTTCTGTTGATTTCCCTTTGGATCTTCTTTAGATATTTAACCATTTTCAAGTAATGAGTTAGCCTGATTATAGTCACTTGAATTTAAAAGAAGCCCTTTGAAGTGAGACTTCACCAGAAAAGACACGAGGCACCCCTGCCCATCCTGCACTGGGGAGCAACGCCTCGTACGTGTGCGGCTGTTTTGTGACGTCACTGGTGGTCAAGATGGTGACATTGAATTGTGTCTCGCTCTCTTCTTCCAAGCTGTGAAATGTTCTAGTTTCTAAGTCTGGATTCTGTTTTATTTTATTTTAAAAAGGAAAATTTTGAAAAGAGTTCTCTTTGTTCCATTACAATAATTTTTGGTTCTGTCTTCATCTCTTATTAAGTCATTCTGTGCCTTCTCTCAAAGCACAGTGTGACTGAAGCATTAATTAGCCTTCAGTGATCCTCAGACATGCTTCTTTCAGCAAAGATCTGACATTTGGGGACTGTCAGTCACTTGGAGTTATACTGAATAAAAAATTCATATTAAACATTCCAGTTTATACACACTGGTGGAGGGGGAGTGAAGATTGGAACGGTGGAAGAGAGTCAGTTTAACTTATTTTATATATTAGACAACACGAGTGAAGTGACTTTGGAATTAATGAAGCATATAATCATAATTACATGGCTGGTTCATCATCCTACCTTCCAAATTGTGCCTGAAATCAGCTAATGGCATAGCGCACATGTGATTCTTAGTTTAGTGCTTATTGAGTTTGGCATGAGTATTCCATAGTTTCATTAACATTGTCAACAAGGAGCTGCTCCCCTAGCAGAAAATATGTCAGGCTCTGACCAATGAGATTGCAACAGCAGGCTTGAGAAAAAAAGCACATTTCTTCTGTTCTTGACTTCTGTTCTCTTTCACCGGACTTCAGGAATTTGGGAAGGTGGAATTACGTGGAGGAAAGTTGATGTCATAGTAGCATGGAGTTCCTCCCACCATCTTCCGTAACCTCAAAGTAGCCTCGGTAAAATGCAAATGAAGGAATAGAGGAAATGAGTGTTTGTTAAACAGGTACCATGTGCCAGGGTGACACCAGCTCTGTTTGTAGCAACAGCTGGAGCAGAGTATTTCATACAGCGTAGATGCCCGATAAATATTTAAATAAATGAATAGATGTATGATTTTAAAAATATATACATATGTATGTACGTGTTATAAATATTTAATGCATATACATATTTAATGAGCCTAGAATTATAAAGTAGTGGTAAAGACCATGGAATTTTGTATTCAGTGGACTTGGGCCCATGCCCAGACAACATATCGTTAAATGAATAAAACTGTGATGAGCTTTGTCACACTTTTTTTTTTTCTTTTTATTACTGTTAACATTCCCCTCACCATCCTATAACTTTTACTTTAATAATCTTCAGAGAAGAAGATCTTGTAATTTTTCAGAAAAAGCCACATCTGAGCATGAGCTCCCAGATTCAGATCCGTGTGGAATTGCCGTGTGTTTCGATATTTGGCCTAAATCCTTTATGATGTTAGTGGTTTGTTTTCTCTGCCTATGGAAGGGAGCTTTGGCAAGAATACTGCATAGCAACAGCCAAGATGACCTATGGGACACCATCCAGGGTCCTGCTTCCCACAAAGGGAAGCCCAACCATGCGTGGCCAGCAATGAGCTGCTATGTGGCCTGTTCTCATCCACCATGAGGATGGACAGCTGCTCACTGCCCACATCCATTTACGGCCTTGATTTATGAGAGCATTTGGGTTTGAATATCTCAATTTGCCACAGACGAGCTCTGCAACACTTTGTATATGATCTGCTGTAACACAGAGAGCATGAACTAACCTTCCCCCCAGCTCTGTATCTGACCCTAAAAAGAAAGTTCTGATATTTCCTCCTCCCAATAATTAAAAAGAAAAAAAAAAAGAATGTTGTATATCACTACTCAGAGGCCTCACGGGAAACGATGGCATGCTCAATAAATTTAAAGACCCAATAGAGGATTGTGAAGCTCTCAGGGATTAATGACAGTGGGTGACTAGACATGAATGGGGAGAAAAGAAGGAGGTTCTTGGAACCTGGGCAGAGCTGGCTCTATGGGAGAGGCGCTGCTGGGCAGGAATTGTAGTCACAGCAGAATGCAACCCCTGCCCAAACCGACCAGACAGGGAGGGAGCAGTGGCGAATGAATACCCCGACCTCTTTCTTTTGTTCTGTGAATTTTTGCCAGAGCTACCTATTAGTTGATCACTCCTGGATGCCAGAGGCCACAGTAGCTGGAGAGATGTAGTACAGGGCAGAGAAAGAAGGCAGAGTGGATCTGGGCTGGGAGCAAGCAGAACAGAATCAGCATTGTTTCATCTTTTCCAGCCCTGGTCTCCCTCCAGTGGCCTCCCTGTCTGCTTTCAGTTTTAAAAAATTCCAGAAAGCTTGTGCTCTACACCAGCTCCCCTGCCCTTGGGCATCAACCCCATGAAATCCAGCATTTGCTTCCAAGGCCATTCCGAAAACCCCCTCAGCCTAGCGGCAGTGGGGTTCATGTTGCTCAGTCCTCCAGCTGTTCTGCAGTCCTCTCCTGGCAAAACCCACACCTACACCGGCCACTCTTCTCCTCTTCTCAACATTTTTGGTTTCTTCCCTCCTTGTAAATGTCACATTAATGACAAAACAAAACCAACCAACCACAGAAGCCAAGACCAAAATGATTGTTCACAAGACCTTCACGTATTCAACTGAAGATTTTTATTGTTTCTTTTCCCTTCCCTTCTGTACTGCATTTTCACTGAGCCTGTGGAGTATAGTGCTCCATTTTGCAGGTTTCTTTCTGGTCCTCCCCTCTTTCCTTTCCTTCCCCACCTTGTCCAGTTACCAGCCTCCCATGTGCTTCCATACCTTGATCCATGACCCATACAAGCATATGCAAAAATAACACACATGTAGGGAGATATTAATGCATTGGCTTTTTCCAAAAAATTCATACATACACAAAAAATAACACCACATATGTTTCTCTACAGCCAGCTTTTCTCCATCTCCAATAGAACATGCAAATTATTCTAGGCTGATATAGATGGTTAGAATTTATTCTGTTCTATGATATTTTACCTTGTGGCTTTCCAGATGATCATATTTGATATAGCTGATCCCACTGTCTAGGTAGATGTTTCTCTTTCCTTTGGTTTAAGGTGAACTCTTCTTTAGTCAAAAGCAAAGGACTTCCAAAAGAGCCAACAAGTTCCTCCTTGGAAGGCTCTCTGCCCACAGTCTCTCTGACATACCTTTTTTTCCTGTTTTCCTCCCTCAAGTTTCTCTCCCCATCTATGTGTGTGGGATCTTCTTTCTCTGTTTCTCTCCTTTCTTTGTATTTATCTATCAGTCAACTGCTGTGATAATCCTATGCAACCAACAGCTCTATGATCTTAGGGCCTTACATTTAGGGGCTCACCTTTATCTGAAAAGGCTGATTTTACCTCTCTCGTGCATCTCTGATAAGTAAAATCAAACTCCAGGGAAAATTACCTATGTTTTCGCTAGTTTATTTCATAAAAATTCTTTTCTCATGTTTTCTTTTGCCTGGAGCCTTTCTCCAAGTTGCTTTATGCAAAAAGTAAAAAATGAATCACAAAGTCTTTCTTGAAACCAAAGCAAGGTGCCGTGATGAATAGCAAATTGAAATTAACTTTGTGCTTCTTTAAACCACCATAAAGGACTCAGACTGGGTATAAGCTTCCTCCTGGTTGTCTTACTACAGGGCCCAATAGCTTTTTGAATCTTCATGATCAGCTTCCTGTCTTCAAAAAACAATACTGGTTTTTTATCACCTTACCTTTTATTATTGGAAATAGATCTATGTCATTATATCTCAGTAGTGTCTACAAAAGGGACCAACAGTATGAATGTCTGGAAACAATACGTGGAATAGAGAAGTCAATTTGTATCCACCCCTTGAGGAAGATTTAAATTTACAATTGTCTGATTATCAAGCTGACCAGAGAAATCCAGGAGGAAGTGGGGAATTAGCTCTTTGCCACGATGATGATTTTGGTGCACCTCCCTCCTTTATGGAAAAATCAGGGTTGACCAAGTTTCAGGGGCAGAAAGAAGGTTTTAGTAGGGCTTTAGTTATATAGTGGAAAATTCTTACCCTAGAAAATACCAAGAGGTACAGTGACGGAAAAGATGCAAGAGAGCGTAAAGGAAAACCAAGGTCCTGATTCCAAGGAAAGCACATAAAATCCCAGTCAGTTGGGAGCCAGGACAGGGGATTAAGGCAGAAGTTACAAAGCCAAGAACTGAGCACTCTGGACAAATGAAAGTCAGGAGGGTGGGCAAAGGTCAGATCTTCCAGAAATGATCTGAAATACCAGGGCTTCTGAGAGATAGAGATAAAGGTCTGAGCCATTTTTATCTGTTGAATATTGTAGTCTTTTAGATATCATAATAAATGCCCAGTCAGAAAAACACAAATTGTGATATAATGTTCACTTTTAACAAATTAATGCTTTTAAGAGAAGCTTCACAATGCAATGTAAGTGTGTTAAATACAAGGTGATTATAAGACTGAATTAATAACATGAGCAAATACACACTCATTTTTTTAGTACTAGTTGGTTTGGTTCAGTTTGGGGAACCAAGTTTGAAGTTGAATGCTATCCTCTTTCAATTCTTTCAGTATTTCTAACTGATACATAATATAATTTTTATCCAACGTTAGAAACCTGAACTTGGGGCCTTTCATGAATGTGAGGGACTTCCTTGTCATCTCTGCTCATCCCAGGAAAAATCTTAAAAATTCCAGCTGGCAACTCATCTTGATTAAGGTGATGAGTTTGGCTTAACCTAAGGGTTAGAGTCAGCACTCTATGAATTTATATAGCTGTGAAAAAGCTGATTGAATATTGCTGGTGCATCTCTGATAGGTAACTCACCTTTGAGACATGTTTTATTTATGTTTCTGTTGGTTGGCTTCTTGCACTCTTTTGCATGCAAATCCTTCTTCATGTTTTAATTTGCTGGGCTTGTACTTTTCATGACCACAGCAAGACTGAAAGGAGAACTTTGAAAAGTACCTCTTTAATATAATGGGTACAGACATACAGTCTGAATAAATTGTATTAAAATGTATTAGTTATCTCATGTGGCAGTCTACACTAATCAATTTCACCAGGAGGTTGCCAATGTTCTCCATTGTTTTCTGTTTGGAAGACACAGTCAAAATCATTTTTAGGAATTATATAGCAGAGAACATTAAAGACACACTAATGTTAGCAAAATAAATAATGTACTATTTGCAGAACTTCTTCACTTACACAATTGCATCTGTAGTAGAAGCCCATTGTTTTCTAAAAATAATTTAAGTAACTGGACATAGGGAAAAAAGACATTTGATTATAGGAGTCTAAAGGAAAAATGGTCCTCCATTACAGAATCCAGCACTTGGAAATATCTAATATACCTAATAATAATATCTAAACTAGAACTTTGTATTTTTTGAAAAAAATATGTATTTAAAGTGTTCCTTCAATACTTTTTAAGATTGATTTTGAAGTCAACTTTTAAATTCCTAGAATAGTTATATGCACTTCAAATCTGATGGTTCAAGAACATTTAATCTTCATAATGACACAACTCATACAGCTGCAAGTTCAAAAACCCAGTTCCACTGACTTAATAAAATAAGGAATGTGCTTACTCATACAACTGCAATGACTGGGATGAGTCTTGCTTCAGGTAGGGTTAGATCTAGGGGCTCAGAACAACATTAATTTTTTTCTGTCTCAGATCTGTTTTCATCATGGTTGACCTCATTTTCAGGCAGCATTCTCTTTCTCTATATATGACAAAATAGTCATTTACTACTCCAGGTTCACATTCTATCACCTTATCAACCAAAGAGATAGTGTCTTTCTCCTAATCTTTCAGAAAATCTCTCAAGTAGGACATCCATTGTCTCAACTTGGGTCACAGTCTTATCTAAGAACCAATCATGTAACTGAGAAATTAGGTGCTCTGAATGACTCTATTGGAAACACATAGAGTGAGCATGAAACAAAGATGTCACAATGAGATATCACTTAACTCCAGTGAGAATGGCCTTTATCAAAAAGACCCCGAACAACAAATGCTGGCGTGAATGCGGAGAGAGGGGAACACTCCTACACTGCTGGTGGGACTGCAAACTAGTTCAACCTCTGTGGAAAGCAATTTGGAGATACCTTAAAGCGATACAAGTGAATCTACCATTTGATCCAGCAATCCCATTACTGGGCATCTACCCAAAAGATCCAATGACACTCTACAAAAAAGACACCTGCACTCGAATGTTTATAGCAGCACAATTCATAATTGCAAGGCTGTGGAAGCAGCCCAAGTGCCCATCAATCCAAGAATGGATTAATAAAATGTGGTATATGTATACCATGGAGTACTATTCAGCTCTAAGAAACAACGGTGATATAGCATATCTTATATTTTCCTGGTTAGAGCTGGAACCCATACTACTAAGTGAAGTATCCCAAGAATGGAAAAACAAG